>BLSH010103051.1:1786876-1806167 GCA_018402905.1 Glandirana rugosa
GACGACGCGGATACAGGCGTGACACCCGTTTTTATTGCAGCTACTGTTTTGACCAGCCTGGTCTCTGCATCGGTGACTGTTTTGAGCGCTACCATACACTAGTTGAGTATTAGCGCAGGGAACAGCACTATACCGGAATAGGGCACACTATCACAGGGTGTCCAAGATACCGCATTTTGAGAGACCCCAACCTGGAACTACTGTTAAAGAAAAAAGCGTACCCAAATTTTTTTTTTTTTAAAAAGTTCTAAAAACCATAAAAATATAAAATAATAAAAGCCAAAAAACAGTTGTACGTTTTTCTATCTCTATTTTCTCTCTATTCTCTTTCTATTGCTCTCTCTATTGTTTGTTATGCTTACCTGTAACGTTTTGTTACTGTTTTTAGCATTTTTTTTTTTTTTTGCAGGTATGTAATGTTTTTATAATGTTTTCCTGTAATGTATAATTATTTTTTCTTCTTAACAGGAATGTTATTTTTTTATATGTTACTGTGTTTTATTAATCCTTATTTGGTTTTCAGGTACGCTAGCTGCAGCACTGATTTATTTAGGGTGACAGCAACAGCGTTTGCTCCCACCATACATAAAGCAGCGACTCCAGCGCTGTTGGAGGTGATTTCACCACCACAGTTAAAAAAAGAGCATATATACCAGAGCATATGGGCAGGGGTGGAAATTGGGGTGGATTGCCCCTATGCTCCGGTATATGTTTTTTAAAAGGGGCTATGCCCACCATTAGAAGTGGGTGGATGAATGGAGGTTTCCTAATGGTGGGCATACCCAACGATTGATTCTTTTTTTTTCATTTAACCCACATGAAAAAATAGAACATTACAACATATGCCCAACAAGGACCAGTGACACATTAGTATGTTGCTGGTCTTAGAGTGGTTATACCAGAATGATGCCTGCAGGTATAGGTATCATCCAGGTATCGTTCTTTTCAGACGGCCATCGGCTTTCATGTAAAAGCAATTCTAGCAGCGGATTAGCTGCTAGACTGCTTTTACAAGCAGTGGGAGGGAATGCCCCAATGCCCCTCCCCCCCCCCCCGCGGTCTTCCATGGTTTTCTCGGCTCTCCTGTCCCACCGGGAAACCCGAGAATGCAGCCGGTGGTTCTGACAGCTGACCATAGAGCTGATCGAAGACTAGAATGGCTCTAATCATCTCTATGGCCTAAGATACCGGAGGCTACGAGCATTTCATGACTTCGGTTTGCCGGATATAAACTGAGCCATTGGGATATTGGGGAAGCATGTTATCACACCGATTTTGGTGTGGTCAGATGCTTTAAGGGCTGAGGAGAGATCTAGAGTCTAATAGACCCCAAATTAAAAAAAATATATATGCCACACTACCTATTTTTATCATAGAGGATATTTAAATTTCCAGTGATAACAATAAAAGTGATAGACAAAAAAAAGATGAAAGGGACGGTATAAAAATAAAATGAAAAGCAAAAGGAATAATAATAAAAAAACAAAAAAAAACAAATGTGAACGCAAGCGTCGTCGGTGTCATGTTGTATGTAAACCGCAATTGCACCATGCATGTGAGGTATCACCGCAAACATCAGATCAAGGGCAGTAATTCTAGCAGTAGACCTCCTCTGCAGATCTAAAGTAATAATCTGAAAAGACTTTTAAAGATGTATACAGTTTGTTGCCGCTGTCATGTTTGGTGTCTATGTATTCGGCATGAGGTTCATCATCAACTTTTATATTTCACCAAAACTTTGGGCAATATACTGTGTTTTTGTGCATTAAGTTTCAAAAAAGTATTTTTCCCCAAAAAATTGCGTTTGAAAAATCGCTGCGCAAATACTTTGTGAAAAAAAAATTGCAACACCCACCATTTTAATCTGCAGGGCCTCTGCTTTAAAAGAATATATAATGTTTGGGGGTTCAAAGTAATTTTCTAGAAAAAAAAAAAAAAAATTTTCTTGTAAACAAAAAGTGTCAGAAAAGACTTGGTGGGTGATGTGTGGCATATGCTTCTAATGTTGAGCATAAAATGCCAGGACAGTTCAAAACCCCCTAAAATTACCCAATTTTGGAAAGTAGACACCCCAAGCTATTTCCTGAGAGGCATGTTGAGTCCATGGAATATTTTATTTTTTTTGGCCCAAGTGATTGAAAAATGACAAAAAAAAAATTATACAAAGTTATCACTGAAATGAAATATTGCTCACACATGCCATGGGCATATGTAGAATTACACCCCAAAATACATTCTGCTACCCAGTGTGTAAGACTTTTTGTCAGTCTATCCGTGTATGGGACGCCAAAACTAATTACCGCCTTCAGGATTTCTAAGGGCGAAAATGTATGCCTTCACCCCACACTACTTATCGCAGTTGTGGAGGCCATGAAATGCCCAGATAGCAAACCCCCTTCAAATGACCCCATTTTGGAAAGTAGACACCCCGAGCTATTTGCTGAGAGGCATGTCGAGTTCATGGAATATTTTATATTTTGCCACAAGTTTCGGGGAAATTACATTTTTTTTTCCACAAAGTTGTCACTAAATCATATATTGCTCAAACATGCCATGGGTATATGTAAAACTACACCCCAAAATACATTCTGCTGCTTCTCCTGAGTACAGGGATACCCCATGTATGAGACTTTTTGGGAGCCTAGCCATGTACAGAACCCCAAAAACCAATCACCTTCTTCAGGCTTTCAAACGGCATAAAATGGTGATTTTACTCTTGGAAATTGTCATTTCCCCGAAACTTGTGGCAAAATATAAAATATTCCATGGACTCAACATGCCTCTCAGCAAATAGCTTGGGATGTCTACTTTCCAAAATGGGTCATTTGGGGTTCTTTTTTGCTATCTGGGCATTTCATGGCCTCCGCAACTGAGATAAGTAGTGTGGGGTGAAGGCATAGAAATCTTGAAGGAGGCAATTGGTTTTTGGGGTCATGTATGCGGATAGGTTCCCAAAAAGTCTCACACATGAGGTATCCCCGTACTCAGGAGAAGCAGAAGAATGCATTTTGGGGTGTAATTCCACATATACCCATGGCATGTGAGCGCAATATATAATTTCAGTGACAACTTCGTGCAATTTTTTTTGTCATTTTTCAATCACTTGCAACAAACAAATAAAATATTCCATGGACTCAACATGCCTCTCAGCTAATTCCTTGGGGTGTCTACTTTCCAAAATGGGGTCATTTGGGGGGGGGGGGGGGTTCTATCGCCCTTCCATTATAGCACCTCAGGAAATAAGATAGACAGTCATAAAATAAAAGCTGCATAAATTCCAGAAAATGTACCCTAGTTTGTAGACGCTATAACTTTTGCGCAAACCAATAAATATACGCTAATTGACTTTTATTTTACCCAAGACATGTGGCTGAATGCATTTTGGCAAAAAAGATGACTAAAATTTAGTTTTTTGTATTTTTCTAATAAAAAGTAGAAAATATCTTTTTTTCAAAATTTTCGTTGTTTTTTCGTTTATATCGCAAAAAATAAAAAGCACAGAAGTGAACAAATACCACCAAAAGAAAGGTCTATTTGTGGGGAAAAAAAGGACGCAAATTTTATTTGGGTACAGCATTGCATGACTGCGCAATTAAAAGTTAAAGCAGCGCAGTGCCAAACTGAAAAAAGTACTCTGGTCCTAACGTGGGAAATCATTCCGGGGCTGAAGTGGTAAAAGAAATACAGATACTGTTCACAAATATTCAGGAACTGGCAATAAAATTCCCACATTCAATATCCAAAGCAAAGCTTGTAATACCTGAGATCCACTTTCATCAAAAATAACATGCACGGTCGTCTTTGCTACTGAAATGCCTTGTTTCTTTATAAAGCCCTGTAATCATAAAACAATATTACACGGAAGTATAATGGTTTAAAGAAGGCTTCTAATTTTAGCATGGTAAGCCCCTCAGTTCTTTGCTGGTGAGGCTGACCCTGACGATCAGCTCATTCCCATTGAAAAGTAGCTTTAATGGTATTCTAAGGCAAAATGGCAAGTAGTTCTGATTGCTGCAAAAGCAAATACCTAACAGGTAGATGTCTAAGGTCAGATCTCCATCACCATCACTGGACAAGGGTTACAACTGGGAAATCCCTCTTAAATTATCTTGTCAACTACTTAAATGCAAAATTAGGAAATAAAGTGCTAATGTCACAGCTACCATTTTCTAAGAAATCCTCTCTCATTTAGCCTACAGTGCCTGTTTAACCACTTCAGATCCGCGCTATTGCCAAAATACGGCTCCAGCGCGGATCTGAAATGCCGGGAGGACGTCCATGGACGTCCTCCACTGCGCATGCTCCAGCGCGCCCCCTGGCGGCAGCGGCGGCGCGCGCGCGCCGCACGAGCGTGCCCGTGGGTCGGGCGGACTCGATGCCCGCCCGAGACCCGCCGATCACTTTTGGGAGCCTCAGAACGGGGAACCGCCGTTGTAAACACGGTGGTTCCCCGTTCTGTGACAGGGGACAAGCAGATCTACTGATCCCTGTCACTGGGATCAGTTAGATCTGTTATGTCCCGGCCAGCCCTGCCCCCCCACAGTTAGAACACACCCAGGGAACATATTTAACCCCTTCACTGCCCCCTGCAGGTTAACCCCTTCACTGCCAATGACATTTATACAGTAATCAATGGACATTTACATTTCTGATCGCTGCATAAATGTCATTGGTCCCAAAAATGTGTAAAAAATGTCCGACATGTCCGCCCCAATATCGCAGTCCCAATAAAAATCGCAGATCGCCGTCATTACTAGTAAAAAAAAAAAAAAAATAATAAAAACGCCAGAAATCAATTCCCAGTTTGTAGACGCGATAACTTTTGCGCAAACCAATCAATATACGCCGATTGCGATTTTTTTTTTTACCAAAAATATGTAGAAGAATATATATTGGCCAAAACTGATGAATAATTTTTTTAATGGATTTGTACTTTAGCAAAAAGTAAAAAATATTGTTCTTTTTTGCACAATTGTCGCTCATTTTTTGTTTATAGCGGCGATCAGAAATGACGCAGAGGGGATCAAATACCACCAAAAGAAAGCTCTATTTGTGGGAAAAAAAGGACGCAAATTTTATTTGGGTACAACGTCGCACGACCGCGCAATTGTCATTCAAAATGCGACAGCGCTGAAAGCCAAAAATTGGTCTGGGCAGGAGGGGGGTTTAAGTGCCCAGTAAGGAAGGGGTTAAAGAGTTTGTAAAGGCAGAAGGTTTTTATCTTGATGCATTCTACGCATCAAGATAAAAAGCCTTCTGTGTGCAGCAGCCCCCCTCAGCCCCCCCAACACTTACTTGAGGTCCCTCTCTGTCCAGCGATGTCCACGAGTGTCTCAGCCGTCTGAGATTCTTCCTCCTGATTGGCTGAGACACAGCAGCGGTGCCATCGGCTGCCGCTGCTGTCAAAGTCCGTTAGCTAATCAGGGGAAAGATGGGGTGGGGCCGGGTCAGGGCTCCGTGTCTGAATGGACATAGGGTGCTGTGACTCGGCTCGGGTGCCCCCATAGCAAGCTACTTGCTGTGGGGGCACTCGTCAGGAGGGAGAGGCTAGGAGAGCCGAAGAGGGACCAGAGAAGTGGAGGATCTGGGCTGCCCTGTGCAAATCTGCTGCAACAGAGCAGGTAAGTATAACATGTTTAGGAAAAAAAAAACGAGACGTTACAATAATTTTAAGGCTATCCCCTCTAGCCAAGATTTAAAAAAAAGAAAAAAAACATTTCAGCAACACATACACTTCCCCTATGGTTTTTACCCTTTTAAATTGCAATTGCATAAAAATAACAGCTGATCAGCCAGAACTCCAGCGCGTTCCTAACTTCCTGTAGGGAGCCGGCAATGCTGCATCTGCTCCAAGCTCTTAACCACTTCCTTACTGGGCACTTAAACCCCCCTCCTGCCCGAACCAATTTTCAGTTTTCAGCGCTGTCGCTCTTTGAATGACAATTGCGCGGTCGTGCGACGTTGTACCCAAACAAAATTTGCGTCCTTTTTTTCCCACAAATAGAGCTTTCTTTTGGTGGTATTTGATCCCCTCTGCGTCATTTCTGATCGCCGCTATAAACAAAAAAAGAGCGACAATTTTGAAAAAAAAAACAATATTTTTAACTTTTTGCTATAATAAATATCCAAAAAATAAAAAACAAATTTATTCATCAGTTTTGGCCGATATATATTCTTCTACATATTTTTGGTAAAAAAAATGGCGGCGATCTGCGATTTTTATCGGGACTTTGATATTGGGGCGGACATGTCGGAAGTTTTTGACACTTTTTTGGGACCAATGACATTTATACAGCGATCAGAAATGTAAATATCCACTGATTACTATATAAATGTCATTGGCAGTGAAGGGGTTAACCAGCAGGGGGCAGTGAAGGGGTTAACAATGTTCCCTGGGTGTGTTCTAACTGTGGGGGGGCAGGGCTGGTCGGGACATAACAGATCTCACTGATCCCAGTGACAGGGATCAGCAGATCTGTCATGTCCCATTCACAGAACGGGGAACCGCCGTGTTTACTTCGGCGGTTCCCCGTTCCTCCTCTCTGAAAGGAGATCGCGGGTCTCCGGCGGACATCGGGTCCGCCCGACCCGCGGGCACGCGCCCGCGGGAGCGCGCCCAGCACAAGCCAAATGGGAGGACGTCTATTGACGTCCTCCCGGCATTTTAGAGCCGCGCTGTAGCCGTCATTCGGCTATGGCGCGGGCGGGAGAAGGTTAAGCAGTGTTTTTGGCCCTGCTCAGTTCCCTCTTGCTGGACTGCAGAACGCCTTCCCTTAATTTCAATTACGTAAGATGGAGGAAGAGAACCCAGGCATGGCTGCTATCATTGCATAGCATTTTAGTGTAGGAGAAGCAATATCGTCAGTGCAAATGGAAATTAGGAGTTCACTGGAGTTCTGGCAGGATTAAGAGATAAAACATGGGAGCATTTGCATGTATTGCAGAGATGTACTGAATATTTAATTAAGACATTTACAGATTTACTGCATAGTGAAGCCATGGATAAAGAATATCCTAAAGTCTACACACCATGGATTTTTACTACCAATTCTTGTGTTTCTATTTTCTCACTTAAATCGTATTCCTATAAAAATTGTGCAATAACTATTTATACAATATTTCCTGAATATACCTTGTGCAAAAATTGTGTAACCCCTTCCCGTCCACGCTATAGCCGAAAGATGGCTACAGCGCGGGCCTGAATTGCTGAGCATGCACTGTCAGCGTGTCCCTGTGGGTCACGCGCTGTGCCCTCTGTGATCACTGAGTCTATGAAACTCGGCTGATCACAGATCGGAGTAAAGGGCCGATCCCGGCCCCTTATCACATGATCAGCTGCCAGCCAATGACAGCTGATCACCTGATGTAAACAGAAGATTGGTGATCACCGGCTTCTGTCAGAGGGACATGGGTCCCTCACAAAGAGAGCTGTAGCTGCTCACCTGTGCCACCTGCCAGTGCCACCTATCAGTACTCACCAGTGCCCAGTGTGCCACCTACCAGTGCCTACAGTGCCACCTACCAGTTCCCACAGTGTCACCTACCTTTGCCCACCAGTGCTTCCTAGCAATGCCCACCAGTGCTGCCAATCAATGCCCATCAGTGCCTCCGATCAGTGCTGCCTATCAGTGTCACCTGCCAGTGCCCATCGGTGCCACCCATCAGAGCCACCTATCAGTGCAGCTTATCAGTGCCACCTATCAGTGCCAACCATCAGTGGCACCTCTCAGTGTCACCCATCAGTGCCCCCTCATCAGTGGCACCTTATCAGTGGCACCTTATCAGTGCAGCCTATCAGTGCTCATTAGAGGAGCCTATCAGTGCTCATCAGAGGAGCCTATCAGTGCCCATCAGAGGAGCCTATCAGTGGCCATTAGAGGAGCCTATCAGTGGCCATCAGAGGAGCCTATCAGTGCAGCCTCATCAGCGCACATCAATGAAGGAGAAAAATTACCGGTTTTCAAAATTTTATAACAAACTATGAAAGTTTTTTTTTTCAAAATTGTAGGTCTTTTTTTTTTTTAGCAAAAAATAAAAAGCCCGGTGATTAAATATCGCCAAAAGAAAGCTCTATTTGTGGGGAAAAAAATGATAAAAATTTCATTGGGGTACAGATTTGCATGACCGCGCAATTGTCATTCAAAGTGTGACAGCGCTGAAAATTGGTCTGGGCAGGAAGGGGGTTTAAGTGCCCAGTAAGCAAGTGGTTAATAGTAATTATAGGAATACCATTTAGGTGAAAAAACAGAAACACAAGGATTGGTTGTATTATCATATTTTATTGAGTGGCTGTTTACACAGGAGGAATGCTGATATGATCTATTATTATTAAAGCGGAGTTCCAACCAAAAGTGGAACTTCCGTTTTAAAGGAAGGGGACACCCTGACATGCCACAATTGGCATGTCATTTTTTTTTCGGGGGGGGACCAGGGACCCTGTTTTCAGGGTTCCAGGTCCAATTCCTCTCCTAGAGCCGCGGAGCCGGAAGGAAGTTCACCTTCCTCCCCCTCCCTCTCGGCGATCTTCTGGGACACGTCACAGGTCTTAGAAAATACGCTGGCCATTCATAAGGTGCAGCACGATTTGCGCAATGCGTGCCCAGCTTTGAAGCCAAAGCCGGGTGCCCA
The DNA here is from genome assembly GCA_018402905.1 of Glandirana rugosa. NCBI lineage: Eukaryota > Metazoa > Chordata > Amphibia > Anura > Ranidae > Glandirana > Glandirana rugosa. The sequence continues at coordinate 1,795,505 of BLSH010103051.1, forward strand.
CATTTGTGGTGCCGGCTCCACCGAGGGGAGGGGGAGAAGAGCGGGCCCTTGGGCGACCGCAATGCTGGAGCGTGGGACAGGTGAGTGTCCGATTGTTAAAAATCAGCAGCTACACTTTTTGTAGCTTGCTGACTTTTAACTGGGTGGAACTCCACTTGGGTGGCCCCTTGTGGGCACTTGTATAACAGCAGCTCCTTGTGGTTTTATTTGGAGAGTTTTCCTCTGTGGCGCAAGTGAATATTTATAGTATGCTTAGTGGGCATTTTAAAGAAACTATGAGGCCGATTAGGGTATTTAAAAGTGAAAAGTTCTCTTTAAATATTTAGTCTTTAAAGTTGCTAACTTGCCACACACAAAAAGGAGACTACATACCTTAGACTTGTGTGCTCCAAACACTTTCCTAACTACATTGGTAATATCCAAAGCACTATCAAAAAATATCCGAAGGCAAGATCCCATTAGCTGACCAACTGTTGCTGGTATATTTAAGGTGACAGTTAATAGCATCTTGTTACCAACAGCTGAAACAGAAAGAATATAGGGTCAGTAAAAATATCATTATAATAAATCACTGTATACTGTTCGATCTGTTTTACAGGTCTGGATAGCTGTTTTTTTACTGCTGTTCAGCAAACCTGCAATGTTTAATCTTGTATTTCTAATTTATGATACACTCACATGTTCTACAATGAACAGCTACGAAGGTGAATACTCATTTTCTGGTTCAGCTTTGCAGCTTCTACCTTACAGTGGTTTTAAAGGCTGAAGGGCATGAAGGTAAAAAACTTTCAGTATGTAGCTCCCCTCATTAGCCCCCCTGAGCCCGATCCAGATTCAGCGATGTGCACGAGAGGAGAAGCTCTCCATATCTCTCCCTCCTCACTGGCTGAGACACAATAGCATTGGCTCCCGCTGCTGTCAATCACAGCCAGTGAGGAGGGAGTGGGGGTTGGAGCCGATCTGTACTCTGTGTGTCTCATAGACACACAGGGGTGGCTAGGGAGCGAGCACACATGAGTGCCCCCAATGCAAGCAGCTTGCTATGGGGGTACTCGGTGGGGGGGAGGAAACAGGAGTCCCAAGAAGAGGAGGGTCGGGGCTGCTCTGTGCAAAACCATCACAAAAAGCAGGTAAGTATGACATGTTTGTTATTAAACAAAAATATGTACAAAAGCTTTAGGCCTGTTCACTACACAACGATCACACCACACCATCAATTTGCTATCCAGTAAGCCAGCAGATGACACAGGAAGCAGTAAAGGCAAAAAAGGTGCTTCATAATAATGATAATATTGACAAGACTTAAAAATTTCACCCCCTGCCAAAGTAACTGGATCACTGCTTTTGTCAAAAAGTTTGCACTTTAGGCCAAATTGCTTGCATTTCCAGCAATATCATTGGGTTTACAGATAACATAAAAGGACAAAAATTCCCACAAATATGTTTTAGCTTATGAAAGAATTGTGTATAAAACAACTGCCATGTCTTTTTTCCTGAGGAAACCTATACACGTGCATCTTCTGAACCACTGATGGCTCTCCTATAGACAACCCGGACATCCCCCGTGGTATGACTGGTTCTTAGTGGTGGTAAACAAGAGCCAGCTGGAGTTATCTCTATCCGCCTTAATTGTACATTATGGCTGCCTCTAAACCCCCTTTGCTTAAGACTTATTCCTCATAATGTGTAGGGCCTTAATTCACCAATGTAACTTTGGAAAGCATTGCAGCACTATCACTCCCAGAAGGCCAATGTAGTTTTTATCCGGAGATTCATTTTCCATCGTCTTACAAACCTTCATTTCTCCATAAACACTTCTCATTATTCTATATAGCTAATGTAGATACAAAAACTAAAGGATTAGTCATCTTCTTTGCCAAACATGTCCCATTTTCTCTTACAAAGATTAGAGACCCGGGAGGCTGCTACCTCCTTATAAAAGGCCATATAGGTGAGTCAATAAATACTCTGCTCTCTTATTATGCCCCGAACAAAGGTCAAGTCTAATATTTAGATACCATGTTTCGTTCCCTATCCCAACATTTTGAAGGCACTGTAATTTGTGGAGACGATTCCAATTTGGACCTGGATGTCAATGTTGACTACTCTCTAAGCCACCAAGTAAGCGAGTGCGCTATCTCTCCAAGGCCAGCCTACGTTTTGTTAAATGGTCACAGTTGCCCTCCATGCAGGATTTACACACTATTCACATCCACAGCTATATATTCCAGGATAGACCATGAGATTGTTTGCCCTACCTTATTTTCCTCAATTCAGAAAGCTTGTATATGTGAATCTGCTTGATCAGATCATGCTCTCCTTTTCCTTTTATTCATGCACTCGGCCCCCAGGTAATCATCCTTTTAACTGGCGCTTGAATAATTGGTTGCACAGAAATTGAATAGCATATTGTAGAGTATTGTATCTCGCCAGTCACAGTGTGGGCAGTGCATAAAGCGATGGCCGTGGCAAGCTGATCCAAATCTCTACACATCTAGAGTCTTGAAAATGAACTTCAGTCATTGAGCAGGGAACATAAGCAACGACCGAGCAGCAACTTGTTGGTGCGTATAGAATCCACCAAATTTTATGTGTAGAGGGACTGAGTGGGCACCAGGTTAGCAGCTAAGCTTACCCCCAAAGTCCAGCACTCTAAATGCTCTAAATGTACTGTAAGGGGGTTAGCTCGGCAGTGGGTGTTTGTGACCCCTTGGAAGGGTTCACTACACAATACAGGCACAGCGAAACAGCAGTTGTAGATTAAAACACAAGTGTGGTTTATTTATACTATGTACAACTGTAGAAAAAAATAGCAAAACAAAAACAGCAAAAAAAATCCTTGCCAACTTGGCCACTTACTAAACTTTGTACGTTTCCCTGTCTGCCAGCTAGGTGCAGCCTTGTGCTGCACCTAGCACCTATCTCCCTGCTGTTATAATCAACCACACAGGCTTCTTATCTCAGAAGATCTGTGTAACGCTCCCCAGTCTATTCACACAGAAACTGGTTCCAGGATGGAGCACTCACCTATGCCTGCTGGGAGTTTATGTAAAGGCCTTAATGAGCCAGCTCCACTCAGCTGGGCTCATTACCCTTACCCCTGCAAGACTCTCAGCACTTCCCCTTAGTGGTAGAAATCAGCATAGAGTCTAAACCTGGGACAAATATACCTGCCATCTTGGATGCAACCAGGTGATTTTACCTGCCTGCTGTCACATAACCCCCCCTTGTTTCAACCTGGGGTTTGGAACACAAGCAGTCAGGCATGCAGGTACCCGAGACAAAGCATCCACATTCCCCACTTGAACACCCGGGCGATGCTTCATAGTAAAATTGAATTCCTGCAGGGCCAGGAACCACCTATTTACCCTTCTGTTGGTCTCCTTGTTTTGAGCCATCCATTTTAAGGGCGCGTAATCAGTAACCAGGTCAAAGTGTCTACCCAGCAAATAGTAACGAAGGGAATCTAGCGCCCACTTCACAGCTAAACACTCTTTCTCAATTGTGGCATAATTCTCTTTGTGGGATTTCAGTTTTCTGCTGAGATAAATGACTGGGTGCTCTTCCCCCTTCCAGACCTGGAACAACACTGCTCCTAAGCCTACGTCTGACGCATCAGTCTGTACAACAAAGTCCTTAGAAAAGTCAGGGGAGTACAACACTGGCTGGCTACATAAGGCTTTTTTCAAAGACTGGAAGGCTGCTTCAGCCTCCGGAGTCCACTTCACCATGACAGACTCTACCTTTTGTCAGGTTGGTTAGGGGCACAGCCTGCGAAGCAAAGTGAGGAATGAATTGCAGATAGTATCCAGCAATTCCGAGGAACGCTCGAATCTGCTTCTTACTGTTGACACGCGGCCATCTATCTATGGCTTCCACTTTGTTGACTTGGGGGTTTTATTACTCCCCTCCCAATAGTGTACCCAAGATATTAGGCCTCTTCCTATCCAATGGTACATTTTTTTGGATTGGCAGTGAAGCCAGCTTCCCTTATGGAGTCTAACACGGCTTGCACTTTTGGCAGATGTGAGGCCCAATCCATACTGTGGATAATCACATTGTCCAGGTAGGCTGCAGCATACTTCAGATGGGGCCTCAGAATCTTGTCCATTTTCCGCTGGAATGTTGCTTGTGCATTTTATAACCCAAAACGGCATTCTTGCATTTCTCTGTATTGGAATGCCCCCTCTGGTGTTACAAATGCCGTTTTCTCCTTCGCTGACTCAGCTAGGGGAATTTGCCAATACCCTTTGGTGAGATCAAGGGTCGTCATGTATCGGGCTGTTCCCAGCCGGTCGATCAGTTCATCTATGCGAGGCATGGGGTAGGTGTATTTGGCCCGGAATTTGCTTTCGACCATAGGGATGAGTACCAACACGCTATCCCCCGGGGGAAAAGTACGGGTTTTGGCCTTACGGTTGTACACCCTTTGCTGTGCTAACTGCGCTTGGGCCAAGTGTTCTTTGACGATTGGAATTACCTGTGCAATTCTATCTTGCATCAGGGAAACATGCTCAATCACACTCCGGTGGGGAGAACTCCCACTTTCCCAAGTTTCCTTGGCGATATCCAACAGCCCTCTTGGGTGTCTCCCATAGAGTAACCCGGTAGAGGATTGTGGTACTTCCCGGATAGCAAACATCAAGTAGGGTAATAAACAGTCCCAATCCTTTCCATCTCGATCCACCACCTTTTTTAACATTTGTTTTAGGATTTTGTTGAACCTTTCAACCAGCCCATCTGTTTGAGGGTGATACACGGATGTACTTAATTGTGTCACTTTGAACAACTTGCATAACTCTTTCATAACCCTGAACATAAACGGGGTACTCTGGTCTGTAAGCAATTCCTTACAAATACCCACATGGCTGAAGACCAGTAATAGCTCTTTGGCTATCGTCTTGGCGGAGGTTTTTCCAAGAGGGATCGCTTCGGGATAGCGGGTGGCATAGTCCAATATGACCAAAATGTACTGATGCCCCCTAGCGGACTTCATTATCGGCCCTACCAAATCCATTGTGATCCTCTCAAAGGGGACCTCAATGATGGGGAGAGGTACCAGTGGGTTACGGAAATGTGACGACTTGTGACACACAGGGCAGGAGGAACAATAATTTTCAATTTCCTTCATGACCCCAGGCCAATAGAACCTCTGCAATACTCTCTCTCTGGTTTTCTCTGTACCCAAATGACCTCCCAAAATGTGCCCATGTGCTAATTCCAATACCAATTTCCTATAGGGTTTGGGTACCACAAGTTGCTCAATGGTTTCATCCGCCTTTTGGGCAACCGGATACAAAAGATTCCTTTCCATAAAGTATGGGTAACTGCAGGACTGATCTGGGTTCACTAATTCACCATCTATCTTTACCACATTTTCCCCCAAATTTATCAGGGTGGGGTCCTTTACCTGTTCTGTGGCAAAAATTTCCCTGTGAACCTCTAAATCAGAGAACTCAACAGACGGCATGTTTTCGTCTGAAGATGTTGGTTCCTCCCCAGTTTCCCGAGTGTCTCCGGCCAACACAGACAAAAGGAAAATCTGGAGAGGTCTCACCATTCTCAGAGGATACCTGGGATTCCTCTTCCTGGCGTCTAGGGGCCTCCATGGGGGGTTCAGGACCATCCCAGAGTTCCCAGAATTTTGGGAAATCCCCCCCCCCCACAATGGCATCATGTGGTAAGTGAGGCACCAACCCCACCTGATGAGTTAGGTTACCTTTGGGGGTCTCAAAAACCACTTTAGCCACAGGATACTCTCTGGTGTCCCCATGTACACAAATAACAGCCACTTTGTTATTCCTAGAGACCTCTGTAGTAACTAATTCAGCTTTGATCAATGTTACCATACTACCTGAATCTAGCAACACAACAGCATTTTTACCATTAATACACATTTTGCATAAATGTTTTTCTGTTCCCTGAGTGGCAGTGCATGCAACTGTCGCAAACAGTGACTGACATCTGTCTCTTAGTCAGTCACATTCCATAGGCTCATCCACAACTGGGCAATTGGCTGCAATATGTCCCTCTTGCTGGCAACGGTAACAAATAACCTTTTTCACTGCTTCCTGCAACCTTGACTGTGGTCGCCATACATTATGCAAATTTCCCGCTCTCTCACTCCCTCCACCCTTACCCCTTGGAGTCATCTTACCCACCGCTGGGGATGGTCTGGTCTTAGGGTGGAAAGTCCGTGAGTCCCTGGGAGAGGCGGTCAGGTTCTCTGTAGCCAAGTACCTCTCTAACAGATCCACAAGCTTATTGGCCGTGTCCGGGTTTCCATGGTTTACCCACTTTTGAAAAGCAGTAGGTAGAGGTCTCAGGAATCGATCCATTACACACGTTCCACAATCTTTGGTGCTGTCAAAGTTTCAGGTTGCAGCCACTTCCTGCCCAGGTGAGTGAGATCATACATTTGCGACCTGGGGAGTTTTTCAATTGGAAAGTCCAGTTATGCACACACTGAGCCCGGACAGCCAGGGTGACACCCAGCCGTGCCAATATTTCTGTTTTTAGCACAACATAGTCTTTTTCTTGGTCCGGCTCTAAGTCATAATATGCTTTCTGTGATTCCCCAGCTAATAGAGGAGCCACCAGTCCAGCCCACTGCTTCTTCGGCCACTTTTCTCTCTCAGCAGTCCTTTCAAATGTTGTCAAAAACACTTCAGGATCATCCTCTTCAGTCATTTTTGTCAGTAAACGGCTCACACAAAATTATGACGTATTAATGAAACCACTTGCCTCACTGGTCTGCGGACGCTGTTGTGTCATGGCATCTAGTTGCTGTTGGAGTCTCTGCTTTTGCTTCTGCAACAGCTCAATTAAGCGAGCCTCAGATTGCTGCTGGGCTTGTTGCTATGCTTCCATAATTTACTGGTGAGCTTGCTGCTGATTAGAGTTTGCTTGTTGTAGACTAGCATTTGTTTGTTGTTGGTTAGCATTTGCTACAGCAAGCTGTCTCAGTAACTCTTTCATGCTGGCCTTTCAAAAAAAACTGCCCGCATCCTCCACCAACTGTAAGGGGGTTAGCTCGGCAGCGGGTGTTTGTGACCCCCCTGAAAGGGGTCACTACACAAAACAGGCACAGTGAAACAACAGTTGTAGATGAAAACACAAGTGTGGTTTATTTATACTATGTACAATTGTAGAAAAAACAGAAAAACAAAAACAAACATCAAAATAAATCCTTGCAAACTTGGCCACTTACTAAACTTTGTAGGTTTTCCTGTCTGCCAGCTAGGTGCAGCCTTGTGCTTCACCTAGCACCTATCTCCCTTCTGTTATAATTAACCATACAGGCTTCTTACCTCTGTGTAATGCTCCCCCAGTCTATTCACACAGAAACTGGTTCCAGGGTGGAGCACTCACCTATGCCTGCTGGGAGTTTATGTAAAGGCATAATGAGCCAGCTCAACTCAGCTGGACTCATTACCTCTACCTCTGCAAGACTCTCAGCACTTCCCCTTACTGGTAGAAATCAGCATAGAGTCTAAATCTGGGACAAATATACCTGCTATCCTGGATGCAACCAAGTGATTTTACCTGCCTGCTGTCACAGTACGTAAACCCAGTCAAAATGCTACCGGAGTTTCATAAATGTTATAGCAATCTGTATCGGGCCTCGACTTCTGAAGACCCAGAACAATTGCAGTCCTTCCTTCAGACAATTTATCTCTTCAAGTTGATGGCAGGGCACAGAGAGGTGATGGACGCACCAATCTCAGTCCGAGAAATCCTGGGGGTAAACAGTCAAAGCAAACTTCAGCGACAGGGCCCGATGGGTTCTCAAAGTATTATCAGACATTTGTGACATCTTTGGCCCCTCACCCTGAGCTGGTCAATCCCTGAATGCTTAAATCTTGCATATATCTCAGTAATACACAAGCCTGGCAAAGATCCAGAAGTTGAAAATTACAGGTTGATCTCGCTGATCAATAATGACTGATACATTCTGATCAAAATCTTGGCCAATAGACTAGCCTCGTTTATTAACAGGTATGGTCAAAAATATCAGGTAGGGTTTATTCCCAGCAGGCTCGGACCGGATCGGATTTGGCAAGCCATTAATATCGGTATAGCACTCTGGGTGGTCATGGAATCCCCAGCAGGAGGGCATGTTTCTCTCTATCGATCTTAAAAAAGCGTTCGACGCGGTTTCTTGGTCGTATATGTTTGAATTGCTTGGAACTTGGCGAGCACTTTCTCACTGTACTGCTGTCACTGTAGGCGTCACCAATGGCGAAGGTGCGTATTCAAGGCTTTCATTCAGTTTCTATTCATGTCTCTCAGGGGAACTTACTTTTTGCGTTACATCGCCTTTAATTTTCCTGCCTAATGTGCTTTGCCTGCTGCACAGATTCAGGAGGGTCTCAGGTCTGCGTATTAATGATTATAAATTAGTGGCGATGAGAATCAATCTTCCTCCTTTAGTGTCCTGCATGCAAGCAGCGCTTCCATTTCATAGAAAATCCAGCTTTATCACCCACTTAGGTGTCTGCTTAAAGTGATTGTAAAGCATTGTTTTTTTTTTAATAACAAACATTTTATACTAACCTCCTCTGTGCAAGGGTTTTCACAGAGTGGCCCTCCACAGTGCTCCTGGCTCATCCTTGCATTGAGTGCCCCCATAGGGAAGCACTTCCCTGGGGACACTCGTGTGGGCGCGCTCCCGAGTCCTGCTGCTGCATCCATTGACACAGACAGCAGGACTCTGCCCACCCCCAGCATCATTAGATTTCATTCACAGTAGCGGGAGCCAATGGCGGCGCTGCTATCGATCTATCCAATCAGGACCCGAGACACCAGCTGGAGTGGGTGTGCTCGTCCCCAGCGCTGGAAAGACAGGGTTCAGGTAGGTAAAAGGGGGCTCTGGGGAGCTGCTACAGTAAAGGAGGTTTTTCACCTTAATGCATAGAATGCATTAAGGTGAAAAACTCAGAGGGTTTACAACCCCTTTGACGCCCTCTATGACAACCTTATATATATAATACAATATATCCACCTCTCTATAAGAAACTGGAGAGGACCTGGGGGGTGGATGGCACATGGTCTGTCCTGGTTGGGCAAAATCCACCCTGTAGAGATGACACTTTTGCCACATTTACTGTACTATTTTCGCTCTTTGCCAATAGCGATAGTAAGATCTGACCTTGTGAGATTCATCAATGCTTATACGTTTTGTGTGGCATGGTAATAACCACAGTCTCCAAACAAGTGTTGTTTGCTCATAAAACAAAAGGTGGTCTCAGCCTACCGCATCTCATGTTATATTATCAAGCGGTCCAGGTAGTGCAACTAACTGTAGTGTATTCGCAGGGTGAAAAACCTGAATGGGTGGCTATGGAGCAGACGGCAACTAATAAAATCCTATTTGATTATCATAAATGGCAGCCCGGGAGGGATAGACTCCCCATTCTTGTCCCTACATAATCTAACTCACTGGCTGTTTGGTCTGGTAGAATACCAACATGGTCTCATCTTTTTCTCCACTGGCCCAGTTTTTTTTTAATAACCCAGAAACTTTCTGCTGGTGGTTTAACAAGGGTCTGTACCGAATTGGTAACTTTCTCATTCCCAGCGGCCCATTTACATTAACATATTGTAAGTCACAACTGGAGATGCCGGCGTCAGAAACCTTCAGATCTTTAATTCCCTTCAGTCATTAGGCCCGGTGAATAAAGACCGCTTATTATGAGAGCTGGTATACACAAGATGATGGTCGGGGGAGGGGCTGGATTTCCATTATCTAACAGCTTTTGCTTGATTCCACTGTAAAACTACCTTAAATGCAAGCGTGGGACTCGGATTTAGCTTCTGAGAAAGACCTAGACCACTGGCATTCATCCTTTCATTCTGCCTACAAAATTATACTGAATGTCTTTTTGGTGTAGACAAGTGTTAACCACTTAAGGACCGCAAGGATTTCCAGCTTTAGGACCGGAGCCCTTTTTGCGATTCGGCACTGCGTCGCTTTAACTGAAAATTGCGCTGTCGTGCGACGTTGTACCCAAACTAAATTTGCGTCCTTTTTTTCCCACAAATAGAGCTTTCTTTTGGTGGTATTTGATCCCCTCTGCGTCATTTCTGATCGCCGCTATAAACAAAAGAAGAGCGACAATTTTGCAAAAAAAAAAACTAATTTCTTACTTTTTGCTAAAATACAAATCCAAAAAAAAAATATAAAAAAACATTTTTTTTCACCGTTTTTGGCCGATTTACATTCTTCCTCAGATTTGCGATAAAAAAAAATCGCAATCGGCGTTTGATTGGTTTGCGCAAAAGTGGTCGCGTTTACGGATGATGAGAATTCATTTTTGGGGTTTTTTTTTTTACTATTAATGGCGGCGATCTGTGATTTTTAGCGGTACTGCGATATTTCAGCGGACATGTCGGACCATTTTGACACTTTTTTGGGACCATTGGCATTTATACCCTTGTATGAATTGGGAATCTCGCGGGGGACGTCCAATTGGGGAAGTGACGGTTACCGTACATGTGTCATTAGTCACGTAAAAATATCGTGACTAGCGACATATTTACGGTTACCAGGGTTTTTTCACAGTTTTACCAGGCTGTACAGGCGACTTTATAGCGTCATGGCGATTTTTAGTGTCTAGCGGCGGTAATTATCATTTTTTTTTTTGGGGTTTTTACTTAAGAG
>BLSH010103051.1:1807988-1818859 GCA_018402905.1 Glandirana rugosa
GATCTGAGTTACAAACCGAAATGTAAAAACAAATAACCTGAGGGTTTTCAATTTGGCAGTGATGATTAATATAGAGCTAATATGAATGTATTATGTAAAGCCAAACATTGAGTCTAGTTAATTAATTCTAAACGGGTCTATCTATTAAAACATCTGAAAGGTGGTTCAAAATAACTTTAATTAGTTTAAAGGCAAATAAGCAAAATAATTAAATATAATATGTTTATAATACAATATTCCTTTTTAGTCATCAGTGGTTTACCTCCTCTGTGGTTTGTCAAATACCCCCCCTGGAAGGCTGCTTTTCAGAAGTGTCCGTGGCTCTGTGTATTTTTTCTAATCCCTGGTACTGAGGTGAGGGCTGAGGATGACATGGTGATCAGTGCCAATATTGTTATGTATTTACAAACAATTATGTTTTTAGTGTGCACACTAGCCCTGCTTCCCCTGGGATAGGGGGTGGACTGAGCGGGGAGGTAGGACAGTTTGCACAGTGCATATATATATATTTTCTCTGATGTTTTTTTCTGTTTTCAGTTACTAACAAAATGCAAAATTGCTGTTAAAAAGCTCCTGAAGAAGCCGAATCTCTAAAGGCGAAACATGTAGAGCATACACCCAAAATAATTTTGTAATGTAATGTACCATGATCATTGTTTGTAAATCACTTATTATTTGTCTCGTGTCCACTATATGTGTTTTGTACTAATAAAACAAATATATATTTTTATAAAAAAGATTGAATTATCATTGTATTATATGACACCTCAAAATCCCATAAATTCTTCTTTCAAATTGATTTATATTGATTCATTTTATGTTGTTAGCTGCCAAACTTACCAAATCCCAATCTTGGAAAAGCCCTCAGTTCATATAGGTATGTTCAGGTCCAAGGTTTCAGGGATTATGCTCCTAACAAGCAACCTTAATGACGCTGTATCTCGGTTTAGGAAGGTATGGGAGATATGAGCCAGTTATGTCAATATAGAAATGTAGAGAATGTTTCTATCCTGCTCAGGACATCATCGGTGGAGATAACCCTGCAGGGCTTACTCCCTGGGTTTTCTCTTCTTTATTCCGTCTCTCTCTCTGTCTCTTCTCCCTTTTTGAACCTACTTCTTTGTTCTTCAACTAGGTTTCTCCTTTCTCTTCTCTATGTCTTTTTCTTTCTTCCTATTCAATTTATGGGTTGTTTTCTATAATGATTGGGGCTAGACCCCGTTTTTATGCTTTATATCACTAACTTACTAACAGACATATCTGTCTGGATGTCACACCACTTCCTCAAACTCAACTTGTCCAAAACCGAGCTCATAATATTTCCTCCCCCACGTGCCTCTTCCCCTGACTTCTCTGTCAAGAACAATGGCACAACCATCCACCCGTCCCCACATGTCAGGGTGCTAGGTGTTATCCTGGACTCCGTACTCTCCTTTTGGCCCCACATCCAAACACTTTCCAAAGCTTGTCGCCTCAACCTCCGCAACATCTCTAAACTTGGTCCTTTCCTAACCAATGAAACCACACAGCTCCCGATTCACTCCCTGGTTATCTCTCGCCTTAACTACTGCAACTCTATCCTCATTGGCTTACCTTTAAACAGACTATATCCACTTCAGTCCATTATGAATGCCGCTGCCAGACTCATGCACCTTATAAACCGCTCAGCGATTGCTACCCCTCTGCCAATCCCTCCACTGGCTGCCACTCGCCCAACAAATTAAATTCAAAATACTAACAATAAGTTACAAAGCCATCCACAACTCTGCCCCCAGCTACATCACTAACCTAGTCTCAAAATACCAACCTAATACTCCTCTTTGTTCCTCCCAAGACCTCCTACTCTCTAGTTCCCTCATCACCTCCTCCCATATTCACCTCCAGGACTTCTCCCAAGCCTCTCGCATCCTCTGGAATTCCCTACCCCAATCCGTCAGACTGTCTCCAAATCGATCCACTTTTAGGCGATCCCTAAAAACTTTTCTCTTCAGAGAAGCCTATCCTGCCTCCAACTAGCAACTACACTTTTTATTTTCTCCATCAGCTCATCCCCCACAGTTATTACCCTTTCGTATCACTTGACCCTCCCTCCTATAACGAGCAGGGCCCTTTTATTTCTCCTGTATTGAATTGAACTGTATTGTAATTGTACTGTCTGCCCTAATGTTGCAAAGCACTGTGCAAACTGCCAGCGCTATATAAATCCTGTATAATAATAATAATAATAATATGTGCACTCTGTCAACAGATTTGGATGACCTTCTTGGCCACCATTGTTTTAGAGTTTATATGTTTATTTGCTACACGACATGAGTGCGTATGTGCTCATTATTTCCCCATTGTCACGGTGGTGCAGGTGTGAGCTCACAGGGCGTGGAGTCTAAGGGCCAGAAGGTATTCTGCCAGTAACCCCCTCACGGGAGTTTGGACTTAGCTGCGTGCTGACCCCAGATCACAACCCCCAGGAACACCCTGCTTGCGAGGAGAGTACCGGAAGACACAGTGCAGGCACAAATGGATGGATGGAGCAAAAGGAAAGCCGGATAACGAGCCAAGATCAGGGCGGGCAGCAGACAAACGTAATCAGGAGAACTAGCTGAGTCGCACACAGGAGATCAGTCCACGAAAAGTCAGGTTAGGAATGAATGCACGGAAGGAGCTCAGGAAGAAGTGTTGCTCAAGTAACCAGAACCTGATCTGAGTGGAATTTAAATAGGGAGACACGTGGGAGGCTGGACAAGAAGTAGCAGGAATGAAGGTATATTAACCATCAGGTGAAGCAGACGACACCCATAGCTGCTAAGTCAGTGCAGCAAGGAGCAGAGCATAAGCTTGTAGAACCACAGGTGCCAGCAGACCTACAGCAGCAAAGGTAAAAAAAGGATGCAACCAGTAAGACACAGATCAGCTCCACAGCTGATCTGTGACAGTACGCCCCAGCTTACGTGGTGTCCCCACATGTCTAGGGGTTGGCTTGGAGGGAAATTTCCAATGAAAATTGGTCACCAAGTGTGGGGCTGAAACATCTGCAGCCGGAACCCAAGACCTCTCTTCCGGGCCGTAACCCTTCCAATCAGATAGAGTAACTTTCCCCGGGAGTATTTGGAGTCCAATATTTCTTTAATCTTATACTGGTCTGTGGTATCTGCAACAGAAGCAGGGCAAGAAGAGGGGCGAGAGAAGTGATTGAGGATCAAAGGCCTGAGCAGGGAGACATGGAAGGCATTGAGGATCCTGAAATGAGAGGGCAGGCGGAGCTTGAAAGCAACTGAATTGATCTGATGGATAATTGGAAAGGGACCAATGAAGTGAGGAGCAAATTTCATCGAGGGCACCTAGAGTTGGAAGTGCTTGGTAGAGAGCCAACCTCTATCACCAGGTAGGAACTTAGGACCAGGAGGATGATGACGATCTGCTGCATGGCATGGAGATAACGTTCTACATTTTGATTTACACGTTCTGTTTGCCCATCGGTCTGCGGATGAAAGGAAGATGAAAAATCCAATTTAATCCCGAAGGAGCTGGCCAAGGCTTTCCAAAACCAAGCTGTAAATTGAACTCCCCTGTCTGAGACTATGGGGGAGATTTACTAAAACTGGAGCACTCCGAATCTGGTGCAGCTGTGCATGGGAGACAATCAGCTTCTAACCTGGAAGTTGATTGGATACTATGCAGAATTGCAACAGATTTTGCACTCTCCAGCTTTGGTAAATCTCAGCCTATGTGTGAAGACAAAATAAATAAATAATGTGCAGAGCTACCTCCTTACCTCAATAAAGTGCTAGTGCTCAAATATGGAATTAATTATTCAATTCATAAAACTATAATGTGTGATAAATCATCAAAAAAGTGCTTATAGTGACATCAGTCTTTAAACATACATCTTCTCAATTATAATAAAGTTAAAGTGCTAGTGCAATCCAGAATAAACTGTCCATAAACGACAGCAATGTAAATCTTCAGCGCAAAATTAATATTAGTGCAAAAATTATTTAGCAGCAACAAAAGTCCATAAGTGGGACGTAATATCAGGTATAGGATAGATCCCAAAAGACAGCTAAGTTCCTGATGGGTGCACAAAGAAAGGGAGCGCTCAATATGGAAGCCTCCACCAATCAGATTGGCCGCTCACCTCACTCAATGCGCATTCATCCCAAACCTTGGGATATAGCGAACAGCCGAGATAGCTTTCAAACGTACTTCTCCATAGTGTATATGTTGCTATATCTCCAGTCCTTATGGGTCGTATAACAATTCCCCAGTGGTATATGTAAAAGAAAGGCAAAAGCGATCTAATGCTCTCTGTATGGTCTATTTATTATGCCCCAAAGCACACAGAATACACTTACAGAAAAAAAGCACATTAAGCCATG
Source organism: Glandirana rugosa (assembly GCA_018402905.1). Classification (NCBI taxonomy): domain Eukaryota; kingdom Metazoa; phylum Chordata; class Amphibia; order Anura; family Ranidae; genus Glandirana; species Glandirana rugosa. The sequence goes on from BLSH010103051.1 coordinate 1,812,362, forward strand.
CCAGCTGATTACAGCATGTGTACACTTCGTACAAATAACTCCTGATGGCTGCGACGTGGCGTGCAGACGTAAGGCTCCTCCCCTAGACGTGTGTCATCATAGGCATGACTTCTTCAGTTCTATTGCCCTCTAGCAGATGTCGTCATTCTTGAAGAGCTAGCTTAATAGCCAGTAGCTCACGGTCTCCAATGGTATAGTTCTTTTCTGCATCCAAAAACTTTTTGGAAAAGGATGCACAAGGAAGGGACTCTTTCGTTCATTGACGGACACAGCAGTTCTTCATGACATATGGGGACGTCCCAAAGCAGTGTCAAAACAGGGGTGGGTAACGCAACAACAAACTGTACCCGACAGAAGAACTCTCTGTGAGGAGCCAGACGCGTCTCACACCGCCGCCTGCAAAACTTTGCAGCCAAAAGCAGCATCCGAGGATGCTAAAACATCAACTTTGTAAAACTTTGAAAAGGTGTGCACAGAGGACCAAGTAGCCGCCTTGCACACTTGAGATACCGACGCCTGATGTTGGAAAGCCCAGGAAGCGCTAATCGCCCTGGTAGAGTGAGCCCTGACCGGAAAAGGGGGCTCCAGACCCCGAATAGTATAAGCACGGGTCACCGTCTGTCTAATCCAACGGGAAATAGTGGCCGACGAGGCTGCCAAGCCCTTGCGTGGACCATCCACCACGACAAAGAGCGCATCTGACCTCCGAAAGGAGGCCGAAGTCACCAAATACACCCGCAGAGCCCTGACCACATCCAGGAAGTGCAAAGCAACCTCCTTAAGGTGAGACGGCCGCGGACATAGCGAAGGAAGGACAATGTCCTCATTGATGTGAAAAGTAGAGACCACCTTTAGTAAAAAGGAAGATGACGGGCGCAAGACCACCTTATTGCTATATAGGACCAGATAAGGAGACCTACAGGACAGAGCCGCCAACTCTGACACCCGCCGGGCGGATGTGATAGCCACCAGGAAAGCCACCTTCTGCGAAAGCAGCTGCAAAGAGATTTCTCTGATATTTTCAAAGGGCGGCTTCTGAAGCACTGAGAGGACCAAATTAAGGTCCCATGGCGCCAAAGGCGACCAAACCTGGGGGGCGACATGTCGAACCCCTTGTACAAAGGTACAGATTAATGAATGCGTCACCAAGGGATGCTGCAAAAAGATCGCCAGGGCAGAAACCTGCCCCTTGATAGAGCTCAACGCTAACTTGTGGTCTAGGACTTGTTGAAGGAAGGTCAGCACCCATGCCACCGAAAAGGAATGGGGGATCCACCTAAGCCCCCCCCCCGCTTCGCACCAGGCGATGTAAGCCTTCCAGGTGCGGTGGTATATCTTACATGAAGTGGACTTGTGCGCCTTGAGCATGGTGTGGATCACCGATTCGGAGACCCCCCGATCCCTCAACTCCTGGGATTCAATAGCCAGGCCGTTAAAGCCAGCGAGGGTAAAGCAGGGTGCAAGATGGGGCCCTGGGACAGCAGATCCTCGCGAGGAGGGAGGCACCAGGGAACATCCACTACCATCCGCACCACGTCGGCGTACCAGGGACACTGAGGCCAATCCGGCCAAACGGTCGGAATCCCCTCCACCTCTATTCTGCGCAACAGGCGCGGAAGCAGCTTGAGAGGGGGAAAGGCATAGAGGAGCTGATACTGGGACCACGGAGCCACGAGGGCGTCCACAGCATCTGCCAACGGATCCCTTGTTCTGCTCAGGAAGGATTACACCTTCCGATCGACCCGGGACGATAGCAGGTCCACGTCTGGCGTGCCCCACTTTAGACAGATCTGATGGAACGTGTCTGGGTGCAGGGATCACTCTCCCTGATCCAGCCTCTGACGACTGAAGTAGTTCGCTTGCCAATTTTCGACGCCCGGAATGTAAACGGCGGAGATTGCCGACGCGTGAAGTTCTGCCAACATCAGAATTTGGGCCACTTCCGATGCCGCCGCCGAGCTTCTCTTTCCGCCCTGATGATTCACATAAGCCACCGCCGTGGCATTGTCCGACTGAATTCGGACAGGCCGGCCTTGCAACCTCCCCAACCAGTGGGAGAGACAATACCTGATGGCCCGGAGTTCCAGCACATTGATTGGGAGATGAGACTTCTCCGGGGACCAGCGACCCTGGGTCGACAACAACCCCAGGACCCCTCCCCAGCCAATTAGGCTGGCGTCCGTAGCGACCAACGTAGATTCCAGGGGAAGAAACGACTTTCCCAGCCTCAGGGCCCGCAGCCACCAGACGAGGGAGGACCTGGTCTGGCGGTCCATCCTGATCAACTGATCCAGAGACGAAGGGGACTTGTCCCACAGCAGCAGAATTGCCCGCTACATGGACCGGGTGTGACTCTGGGCATACGGAACCGCCTTGAAGGTGGATACCATGAGCCCCAACACCCTCATGCAAAACCTCAGGGAGGACCACCTCTGGGATAGCAGGGACCGCACCGCCACCTGAAGCATTAGCAGCTTAGCGGCGGAAGAAACACTTTCGCCTGGGCCGTATCCAAGATCAGGGCCAGATACTCCAAATGGTGTCAGCACTGACTTCGGGATATTTATCACCCATCCAAACTCCTGCATGGAACTCCTGCCGAGTGATCGCCACGTTCTCCCTCAAAGCTGAGGCCGACTCCGCCCGCAGGAGAAGGTCGTCGAGATATGCCACCACCGTTATGCCCCTCTGCTGCAGCAGGGCCAGCGCCAGGGCCAATAGCTTGGTGAAGACCTGGGGAGTGGAGGCCAGACTGAACAGGAGAGCCACAAACTGGTAGTGGTGTTCATCCACCGCAAAGCGCAGGAAGCGCTGATTTTGGGCGCATATTGGAACATGTAAGTATGCGTCCTTGATGTCCAAGGAAGCCAAGAAATCTCTCTAGCGAGGAGCCGCCACCACAGTACGGACTGACTCCATTCTGAATTTTCACACCCTCACAAAGAGATTGAGCACCTTCAGGTCCAGAACGGGCCGATCCCCATCTTTTTTTGGAACTACAAAGAGGTTGGAGTAAAACCCGCGGAAACGCTCTGCGGTCAGAAGCGGGATGACCACCCCCTGGCTGAGCAAGTCCTGCACAGCCCCCATCAGGGCCTTTCGTCGCCCCGTGGGGAGCCTCATGTTGGAGGAGAAGAACCTGTCCAGAGGCTGGGTACGGAATTCTATTCTGTACCCAGACTAAACCACCTCGTGCACCCAGAGATCCGAAATGCAGGAGGGCCACCGGTCCGCGAACCCCAAGAGACGTCCCCCCACCCGAGCGACGGGCGGGGGCAACCCATCATGCAGAGGAGGGCTTCTCCTCCGCCTTCTCTGGCTTACACTGCCAGGGACGTTTTTGGCCACCCGCAGCGGCCTTGGTGGGCTGGTAGCCCTTGCTCGCCGCACGGGGCGCACAAAAAAACTTTTCTAGAGTCTAAAAGGAGGGGCCCGGCTTACGTCGGGGCTCCTTACCCCTTCTGGGCTCTGGAAGGAAAGTGTCCCCCCCCCCGTGAGATCATAAATGATCTCATCCAGGGAAGCCCCAAAAAGCCAACCACCTTGGAAGGGCACGTTCGCTAAGCTCTTCTTCGATGCCTGGTCCCCCGACCAGCATTTTAACCAAAGCAAACGCCTGATAACCACCGCAAAGGCAGACGGCTTCGATAGCATGGGAGCCATGTCCAGGGCCGCATCGCAAAGATACACAAGTCCCTGGGCCAGCTGATCAGCAAGCTCCACCAATTCAGGAGGAACCTGAGAGCCGCCCAAATCGCGGTGCAGAATGGTCGCCCATTCCGTGAGTGCCTGTGCCACCAGCGCCGAGGCCAGTGCCAGCCGCATGCCCAACCCTGACAAAACGAACATCGCCTTGGTCAGCCTATCGGCCGGGTCCTCGAAGGACGGAGAGCCCTCCATCGGAGTAGTAGTCACCTTGTTCAGGCGAGACACCGGCGGGTCCACCATAGGGGATGTCCACTTTAGCAACAGGCTTTCCTCAAAGGGGTAGCGCACAGAAAAACGCTTGGGCATGGCGAAAGCGTTTTGAGGCCGTTGCCATTCATATAAACAAACTGATCGAAATACGGCATATAAGAAAACACCTTAGGGGCCCGGGCCTGCTTGTGCGACCCGAAGGCGTATGCTGCTTCCTGCGATGCTCCAGCCGGCCCCAGCTTCAGTGTCTTACTGAAAATCAAAGAGCTCACCAGCGCCTTCTCATGAGCAACGGTGGCCCCTGAGGATTTCTCCTCACCATCAGAGGAGTCCTGGAGCTCACCATCCGACAGCTCGAGGGGGTCCGTCACAGTGGAGCCCCCCTCCGGTTCCGATTCCTCCCCGGAGGATAGGGGAGGGGGCGGCCGTTTCTTCGCCACTCTGCGGTCACGAATCGGCTCCACCCGGGAGAAAAAATCCTCCAGGATCGCAGTCAATTTATCAAGAATGACCACAGGTCCCAGCGCGCCCGGAGTCACCCCGGAGACTTCCAACAGGGAAGCACCTGCTTCAGCCACCATTGCACCACCCACACCGGACACACACCACCCACAGAGGCCCAGGTACCAGGATCAGGCGCCCCCCACCCCAAGAGTCCGCCGCACAGGGTCCCACGGGCTCCAGGAGGACTCACCAACCGACCCGCTCCCTACCCTGGGAGAGTGCACTGCTGAAGCTGCTGCTGCTGTTGTCCGCCACTGCCACTTGTCCCCCACATGCTGCCTGTGACCAGGATAGAGGAAGAAGCGCCAGAACACACAGGGACCGCCCCCCCAATTACTGCAGAGCGCGGGCGGCTACCCAAAAATGGCCACCAGGCACACTAGAGGCAAAACGAACTTTCGGGCACCCGCAAAATGGCTACAGGAAAGTGGCGGCCGGGCCAAAAGTAAGTGGCGCCGACCGCGGCGGGAAGTGGTCACTGAAGCGGCCAACAGGGGCGTTCGGGACCCCACACCGCGGGTCCTAGGCCAAGGGGGGCTCTCCCCCGCCACGTGGGGGAGGAGGGGGGAGGGCAAGCGAGGGGAGCAGCACCCGGTAACATGAGAGAGGGAAGGGGGTGAAGGAAGGGAGAGAGGCCAGCCCAACACTCCAAGGGGGGAACCGGCCTGCCCCACCACACCCTGGCGTGGGGGCACACTTACCCATCCAGACGGGTGGAGCGGGTATCCCACCCGAGACAGACCTGCCACCCTGCTACTCCGGGGGGAGCTGTCGGCCATGGTGACACCCGTGACGTGGGCCCGAGAACCTGGTCCTAAGTGCGTCGGCGGGACGTTTAACCCGCAGGCCGCCCCGCACGGAACAGGGTCTGATGCGGCCGACCCAGCGCGTAGTTAAATTCGGCTCGCATCCGTTGGCCATGCTGGGGAGACTGCCTGGATCTAGAATATCTAGTCTGTCACCCAGCCGGCTACTTGATTGTAGTCTTCAGCAAAATTCTTGAACAAAAAAAAAAAAAAAAAAAAGAAAAAGGAAAAAACGGGGAACCACAGGTCCCATCAGGGAGCCAGGTCCTACTCCTTGCACTAGGCAGAAAAAAACTGAGCTAGCTACGCAGGGTAGGGGGGGTTTTACCAAGTGAGGACCGCCCCCTGGGAGGGGCTGTCTCTCCTTTTAGCTGAACTATGTTCTGCCTAGTCCACTCCTAGTGAAAGGTGGATAACCCCCATATGCCATTAAGAACTGCTACGTCCGTCAATGAACGACAGAGAAGCATGTTTTTCCCAGTTATAATAAAGTAATGGGTTTTCTTTAACCCCTCCCCAGCACATATGTACCTTTCCTGAACTCCCCCGGGATATTGTTCGGTGCCAGGAGCCAGTACTCCTGGGTATGGTGGAGCATACGACTTACTACATGTTACAGTACTGCAGCACTTACACGGAGTCCTTTCTTTGCTCCTGCGGCTGAAGAATGCTGCCGGGGAGGGCTAAGTTAGAGTGAAGCTATTGCTTTGTTCTGCGTGGGCAAAGCACAGGTTCATTTTAAAGAATTACAGCAAAGTTACACTAAGCATACACTAAATACATAGCATCACATATTTTTTCTTTCAGGTATGGCGTTTCCTTAAATGTTTGTTTAAGGTATACTGGTCATTTATCACTATTGTAAGAGACAGTACCTTCAATATTGTACAAATCCACTTCATTCTCTGTTACACACACCGTCTCCCACTGATGATCCTAATATGATTCCATGACAGAGAATGTTATCACTATTTACTGGTCATATGGAATTTGTTTGTAAATTCCTTTGCGGTATGGACTTTCTTTTTTATACACTACGATACATAAATCACATACGAATCACATTGAAACGACATTAAGAAATTTTACTTGGACACGAAACGGGTGCGTCTTGTTTCGTTATCGAAGTGAGATTGAATCGGGAGGGGCCGTCGTAAGAAGTCGGCGTCCTCGTTTCTTTCCTGAGGCACATTCACGACGTCATGACATTGTACATCATTCAGCATACGAGGTGGTATGGGTCCTCATGACCGAGGACCGTGGCTTGTTA
>BLSH010103051.1:1818869-1829293 GCA_018402905.1 Glandirana rugosa
CCAGGGCCCCCTAAATTTTCGTTAGAATATTTAAGGAATAGAGGATAAATAAAACAAACATAAATGAGTCCTAACATCTGTTAAGGAGTTAGACCACTTACCATACAATCCACTGTTCGCTTCCATTGTAAAAATGTGTGTATATATATAAATTTATATGTACAAAAATATGTCAAGTACAAAGTCTGTGACTTTTCCAAAGATCACCGTAAAAAAAGAAGAAAGTCTCAAAAATGGAAAGGAACAGAAAGACGTGTGGACCTTTTAGTGTTCCATAAAATACTGATAACGTTTTTCTGTAAAACTGTAAAGTTTAACTGATTTACACTTTTCACTACCTGTCATACATATTATGAAAATTATTACTGTAAAAGGTCGAGGTCTGTGGTAGACTACTTTTCGACCTTCTCAAGACCTTTAAATATATATATGTGTGTAAAAATGTTACCTTCGCTTGTCACCTAACATACCATTCACCAGATTGAGGAATTGTCTACAATCCTGAGTAAATACAAACAAAATAAATAGGAGATAAGGAATTTATAAGATTGCTTTTAAATCCCCCGGGACCTACCTTCACCTTCTCTGCCCCCGAACCCCCCCCCCCCCCGCCTCCCCTTATCTTTCTACCTTTCTTTCCTACTTGACTATGCAATCTCAGCTTCCCACAGACTACCCCAAATGGGGAGAGCCCATGCAAATGATAGTATATTTATTTATTTCTTTCAGGTACTTATATAGCGCTGTCAATTTACGCAGCGCTTTACATATACATTGTACATTCACATGAGTCCCTACCCTCAAGGAGCTTACAATCTAAGGTCCCCAACACACATTCATACATATACTAACTAGGGGCAATTTAGACAGGATCTAATTTACCTACCAGCATGTCTTTGGAGTGTGGGAGGTAACCGGAGTACCCGGAGGAAACCCACGCAGGCACAGGGAGAACATGCAAACTCCAGGCAGGTAGTGTCGTGGTTGGGATTCGAACCAGCGACCTTTTTACTGCCAGGCGAAAGTGCTTCCCACTATACCACTGTGCGGCCCAATATATATGACGGTAACAGCACCTATAATCATGAGAACTTTACCCTATTCATTTTTTCCATAATAAACATATGTGGCTCCCCCATACTGTCCAGCCCAATGCCCCTATCTATATTCCCCAAATGTCACAAACTGTTTCTTATCCGAAAGTAATGTTGCAATGCAATTCATGTGTGTTTAGCCATCTTGAGGAGATCCTTCTCCCCAAGCCTCCCAAGTTTGACCCAGCTGAACAGTTGGGGTTAACCAGACCCCCACTGACATACACCTCAGCTACCACGTGTTAATCAAATGATTTGTTTTTCTCTTTTATGTCAAACTATTATGGGCTGCGTCCCCACGCATCAGGCGTGCTATCGTTTACACTTTAATTTACATCTGTTTTTATGCTTGATTGTTATCTTTTTTCCCCCATGCCAATAAAACTACTTGAACAAGAAGAGTACTTTTAAGTGTAAATCAGTAGTAAAACATACGGTTTCAAACTCTGAAGCCTTTATTTTTTTAAATGCGTTAGAGACAAATTCCATAGGAAACCAATGGTTGGCTAGCTCCACTCGCTGAGCCTCCGATGTCATTCTGAACAAAGCTTCTGTAATTGCCACTTGTAGATCGTAATCTGTAAAACAGGTTCACAGTCTATGTATTTTAGTAGGCAATAAAATCTCTAGCAGCAGTAGTCACAATTGTTTGTCAAAACATTGGCTTAAGGGTCATTTCACACCAGCGGAGCCCGTTTTGACGGGCTCCACTGCTCAGCGGGGATCCATCCGTTTATCCCCGCTGAGCCGGCGTGCAGTGCAGAGACTGACCTGTCACAGCTCCATTCTCTATGGAGGATCGGATGGACATGGACCGTCTGTCCGTGTTCATCCAATCCGATCCACCAGACGGATGGAAAATAGGGTTTCCATCCATCTGTTTTTGGCGGATCGGAGCAGATCAGGTGTCAGCGGACATGTCACCGCTGACATCCGTTGCTCCATAGAGAGCAATGGAGCGTCCGTTCTGGTCCGCCTGAAAAACTGACAGGCGGACCGTAACGATCTGCCCATGTGAAAGGGACTTAAAGTGACATTTTGTGCTAGTTCACACCAGATGCCGTTCCGTGCGCATTTTTATGCGCTAAAAATGCATGCACAGTGTTTTCAATGTATTCCAATGGTTCTAGTTCACACTAGTGCAGTCAGTTTCCGGTGCAGAAAAAATGTAGAACATGCTGCATTTTTTCTGCACAGAACTGTACTGGAACATAGCAAATTGTATCAAAAACCCACTGGAACTGCGTTTGGTGTGAACACAATTTGCTATGGTGTGAACTAGCACTCAATGCAGAAAAGAAGTGCACGGAACTGCATCTGGTGTGAACTAGCACAATGCTTCATGCACATGGGACGTTTTTAAAATGTTATAAAAACGTCAGTAGCTTTGTAGTGTTTTTCAACATTTTTGCAAAAACTTTTTTTTTTCTTGTTCAATGGGATCAAAAACATCCAAAAACACTGGTGAGCCATGTTTTTGAGCGTTTATTGATGTTTTTTGACTTTAGAACGTTTTTACAGCTGAAAAGCACCTCTCAAAACCCACTGGTCTTGGGTTTTTTTCTTTTTTCAGCCAAAAACAGTTGATAACAGCCTATGTGTGCATGAACACATAGGAGAACATGAGATACTAAGAAAAGTTCTTCAGACAGCCGCACTCCAAAAATTGCCGTTTATTGGTAAAATCAAATGAAATACAAGCAGAGCATATTGGGGGACAAACCCCAGGTATAAATGCTGACGCGTTTCACGTCTATATCTGACGCTTAATCATAGCTTTTCTTAGTATCTCCTGTATCATGGCGGAGCCTGCACCCTATGGAAGCGGTCACATCTGTGGAGTGAAGCCGTGGCTTTGAGCGGGTATTGTCTTCCCTACATAGGAGAACATGCTGAAGAATTTATTGACTGTAGAAAAAAAAAAGTCTGAAGCCAAAAACAGCTGTTGTAAAAACGTTCAAAAACATCCTGTGTGCATGAGGCCTAAAGTGTAAGTTCACTTTTACAGAAAATCTGTAAGGTGAACTTACACTGGACCCCCTCCTCAATCGCCCGCTCTGACAGATCGTATAGCTGCTTTACTGGTCCGGAGATTTGAAATCCCTGCGGCTTTCTCTCTTCGCTTGCGGTGACAGGATGGGCTACGCAGGTTCTGATTGGTCGGCATCGTCACAGCAGCTTTTAATAGCATCAAGCATTTATTTTTTCTGCCCAAACTCTGCTGCTCCTGGCAGTGGGTTTTTTGCCCGCCTCTAAGAGGTCCCTGCCACTAAATTCTGCTAAAAGCCTATGTGTGCATGGGCCTAACGCCAGATGCCCCTAGGAGCAACTGAAAAAAAAAACTGTGCATGAGGCCTAAAGATTCATTAACAAAAAAAAAAAAAACATGTTATACTTACCTGCTCTGTGCAACAGTTTTGCCCAGAGCAGCCCCAATCCTCTTTTCGCATCTCCCGTAGGTGCTCCTGGTTCTTCCTCATCAGCCAGTGCCCCCAATAGCAAACGGGGGAAGCTCATCTCTCCTGTTCATCGCTGGATCGAGAGGGAGCTCAGATGAGAATTGGGGGGGACCCGATGCACACAGGTTTTTTACAGAAGATTTTTTTACCTTTATGCATAGAATGCATGAACGTAAAATATTGAGCCTTTAAAACCACGTTAATTAAGCTTGATAAGAAGGACATTTGGCCAATCAACAAAAATTGGATCACTCAATGCACAGCATGATGGGCAATCTAAAATAAGCCATAGACCAAATATAATTGTTTTCATTTAACCACTTGCCGATAGCTGTCCATCATATGACGTCCTGGACTTTGAGCTCTGATATCTGAATGATGCCTGCAGCTACAGGCACCATTCAGATATTATTCTTTCCAGCCCACGACTCTGTGCACCATAAGAACGATCATATCGGCACTTCACTTCAGCCGCTTGATCGCTCTTATAGGCAGCGGGAGGGGACATCCCCGGCTGCCCGTGCCATCGGCGGCCCGGAGAAGTTTGTCAGGGAGATGACTGGTGACCTCTGGTCACCAGTCATCTCTATGACCCTCGGAGGCCTGGGCGCAACGTTATGACATCACATCCAGGCCGGCTTTAGTATACAAAGCCGTGGATGGGTCTGGAAAGACCAGGATCGTTCTTTTTTTTTTTATCTCAGTCTTTCTAGCCTGAAGGAGAGATGAGGGGTCTTGTTGACCCCCCCCCCCTCTCCATAAAGAGTACCTGTCATGCACCATTCCCATTACAAGGGAAGTTTACATTCATTGTAATAGGAATAAAAGTGATCAAAAAAAAAAAAATTAAAGACAGTGTAAAAATTTAAAAAAGGTAAAATAAACAATAATAATAATAAAAAAAAATGTAAAGTACCCCAGTCCCTGCGAGCTCGCACACAGAAGTGAACGCATACTTAAGTCCCGCCCACATATGTAAACAGTGTTCAAACAACACATGTGAGGTATTGCTGCGAACGTTAGGACAACAGTAATAATTCTAGCTCTAGACCTCCTCTGAAACTCTAAACTGGAAACCTGTAAAAAAATTTAAAGCGTTGCTTATGGAGATTTTTAAGTACCAAAGTTTGGTGCCATTCTATGAGTGTGCGCAATTTTAAAAGCGTGACATGTGAGGTATCTATTTACTTGATGTAACATCATCTTTCACATTATACAAAAAAATTGGGCTAACTTTACTGTTTTGTTTTTTAATTCATGAAACTTTTTTTCCCAAGAAAAATCGCGTTTGAAAAACTGCTGCGCAAATACCATCAAAAAAAGTTGCAATGGCCGCAATTTTATTCCCCAGGGTCTCTGCTAATGTGTATATATATAGTTTGGGGGTTCTGAGTAATTTCCTAGCAAAAAAAATTATGATTTTTACATGTAGGAGAGGAGTGTTGGAATTCGCCCGGTTGTCAAGTGGTTAATATTTAGGAACCCTTACCTCCTGCATCTAAGATTCTTTTACCCATAGCAGACCTAAAAAAAAACAGCAGATATATTCTTTTAACATAGACGGTATGTTAAATTGCAGTCACAATGCCCTCAAAAGGACCACCACAATTATGTTATTCCATACTACCAGCAGGACAACCTATGACAAAATAATTCATTATTTTCATAGTTGAAGGGAAGCAGTCCTAAGTCATCAGTCAGTTTGGATGAGGTACATAATTTATTCTGTCCACTGTATAATTCTGTAAATGCAGCCTGACTGCACTACTGTTATGAATACTGAGGGTTCCACTGAGCCTTAAAATGTATGTTTGGACAAAAAAAAAACATGCACTACTGCGTCTGTGCAGTACATTCACATTTTATTGTTGATCCTCCAGAAATCCAATGATCTCTTGACTTCTTGTGCACTCTGATAAATGTAAAGTTATGCACTTGGGGGCTAAGAAAATGCATGCATCATACATACTAGGGGGAGTACAACTGGGGGGATCCATAGTGGAGAAGGATCTGGGGCTTTTGGTAGATCATAAGCTTAATAGCATGCAATGTCAAGCGTTTTCCAAAGCAAGCAAAATGCTTTCTAGGTATGGACTCCAGAGAAAGAGATATAATTTTGCCCCTGTACAAATCATTAGTAATACCTCATCTGGAATATGCAGTTCAGTTTTGGGCACCAGTTCTCAAAAAGGATATCGGGGAACTGGAGAAAGTGCAGACAAGGGCAACAAAACTGATGGCATGGAGGAACTCACCTATGAGGAAAGATTAGAGGAACTGAATTTATTCTCTCTTGAGAAGAGGAGATTAAGGGGGGATATGATCAACATGTATAAATAGATATGGTCCATATAGTGAACTTGGTGATTAGTTACTCACTTTAGCCTAGATTCACATTGGTCCGATTTGACATGCAATTTGACCTGTCAAATCGCATGCCAAATCGGCGGATATTGCCGACAATAGCACCACCCGAATCAGCACGGCACCGCATCGATTCCCAAAAGTAGTTCCTGCAGTACTTTTGGTAACTTCAGGTGCGAATTCAATAGACATCTGTGCAGGAACCTGTCAAATCGCCCCCGAAGTCGGACTGCATTGCCGGGTTGAAATCCTGCGAGTTCAGCTGAACTTGCACAACTTCTAACCCACAGCAATGTGAACCTAGGTTTAAGGTCATCACAAAGGACAAGGGGGCATATTTACGCCTGGAGGGAAAGAGATTTAATCTCCATATACGGAAAAGTTTCTTCACAGAAAGAGTTGTGAAGATGTGGATTAGACTCCCTCCATAGCTGGTTCTGTCAAGCTCAGTAGATTGCCTGGATTGTTTCCTAAATGTACATAATATAACTGGGAACTAACATTTATAGGTAAAGTTGATCAAGGGAATATCTGATTGCCTCTTGGGGAATCAGGAAGGTATTTTTTCTCTGCTGGAGCAAATTGGATCATGCTTTGCTGGGATTTTGCCTTCCTCTGGATTAAAGCAGTTGTATTATCATTTCTATAAGTTTTCTGCATTAGAATGCTATCAGTAAGAGGATTTCATAGCGCTGTATCTCAGCACTCCTACCTCATTCATTCTTCATATATCTGTACTTTGTTCCGGGCATGCGTAGTAAATCGCAAAAAATTGATTTTTTTACTTACCGTAAAATCCTTTTCTCTGAGTTCATTGACAGACGCAGCAGCTCTTCATGACATATGGGGTTATGCCACCTTTCACTAGGAGTGGACTAGGCAGAACACAGTTCAGCTAAAAGCAGACACAGCCCCTCCCAGGAGGCGGTCCTCACTTGGTATAACCCCCCTAACCCTGCGTAGCTAACTCAGTTCGTAACAAGCAGTACAAATTCAAAAAAGAGGGGTGGGTGCTGCGTCCGTCAATGAACTCAGAGAAAAGGATTTTATGGTAAGTCAAAAAATCAATTTTTGTCTATCGTTCATTGACGGACCCAGCAGCTCTTCATGACATATGGGGACGTCCCAAAGCAGTGTCAAACGAGGGTTAGGTAACACAACAACAGCTCTGTACCCAACAGAAGAGCTCTCTGTGAGGGGCCAGACGCGCCTCACACCGCCACCTGCAAAACTTTGCGGCCAAAAGCAGCATCCGAGGATGCCAAAACATCAACTGTGTAAAACTTTGAGAAGGTGTGCACCGAGGACCAAGTAGCCGCCTTGCACACTTGAGATACCGACGCCTGATGTCGGAAAGCCCAGGAAGTGCTAATCGCCCTGGTAGAGTGAGCCGTGACTGGAAAAGGGGGGTTCTAGACCCCGAATAGTGTAAGCACAAGTCACCATTTCTAACGAGAAATAGTGGCCGATGAAGCCGCCAAGCCCTTGCGCGGACTATCCACCACGACAAAGAGCGCATCCGACCGCCGAAAAGGAAGGTGACGGGCGCAAGACTGCCTTATCCTTATGTAGGACTAAGTAAGGAAACCTACAGGACAGAGCCACCAACTCAGACACCCGCCAGGCGGATGTGATAGCCACCAGGAAAGCCACCTTCTGCGACAGCTGCTGCAAAGAGATTTTCCTGATATTTTCAAAGGGCGGCTTCTGAAGCACTGAGAGGACCAAAATAAGGTCCCATGGAGCCAAAGGCAACCGCACCTGGGGGGGCGGCATGTCGAACCCCCTGCATAAAGGTACGGATTAATGAATGCATCGCCAAGGGCCGCTGAAAAAAGAAAACCAGAACAGACACCTGCCCCTTGATAGTGCTCAACGCCAGTTTATGGTCAAGGCCTTGTTGAAGGAAGGCCAGCACCCGAGACAACGAAAAGGAAGGGGGTTCCACCCCCCGCTTCGCACCAGGCATATCTTGCGCGAAGTGGACAGAAGCGCCTTGAGCATGGTGGGGATCACCGATTCGGAGACCCCCCCGGTCCCTCAACACCTGGGATTCAACAGCCAGGCTGTTAAAGCCAGAGAGGGTAAAGCAGGGTGCCAGATGGGGCCCTGGGACAACAGATCCTCGCGAAGCGGAAGACGCCAGGGAACGGTCCACCACCATCCGCACCACATTGGCGTACCAAGGCCGCCAAGGCCAATCTGGAGCAACCAGAATGGTTGGGAACCCTTCTGCCTCTATTCTGCGCATATCGCAGTACCGGAACTACGAGGGCGTCCGCCAACGGATCCCTTGCCCTGCTTACGAAGGCTTGCACCTTCCGATTGAGCCAGGATGCTAGCAGGTCCACGTCTGGCGTGCCCCACCTCAGGCAGATCTGACGGAACACGTCCGAATGCAGGGACCACTCTCCCTGATCCAGCCTCTGACGACTGAGGTAGTCCGCTTGCCAATTTTCTACGTCCGGAATGTAAACGGCAGAGATCGCTGGCATGTGAAGCTCTGCCAACCTCAGAATGTGAGCCACTTCCGCCGAGCTTCTCATTCCGCCCTGATGATTCACATAAGCCACCGCCGTGGCATTGTCTGACTGAACCCGGACAGGGCGTCCGTGCAACCTCTCCGACCAGTGGGAGAGACAGTGCATGATGGCCCGGAGTTCCAGCACATTGATCGGGAGACAAATCTCCTCCGGGGACCAGCGACCCTGGGTTGACAACAACCCCAGGACCCCTCCCCAGCCCGACAGGCTGGCGTCCGTAGTACTGGGGCCATTAGCTTGGTGAAAACCCGGGCAGCGGAGGCCAGACCTAACGGGAGGGCCACAAACTGGTAGTGGTATTCCCCCACTGCAAAGCGCAAAAAGTGCTGATGCTGAGCGCATGTGGGAATGTGCAGGTACACGTCCTTGATGTCCAAGGAAGCCAAGAAATCTCCCTGGCGAAGAGCCGCCACCACAGAGCGGACTGACTCCATTCTGAATTTCCACGCCCGCACGAAGAAATTGAGCCCCTTCAGGTCCAGAACAGGCCGAACCCCATCCTTCTTTGGGACCACAAAGAGGTTGGAGTAAAACCCGCGGAAACGCTCCGCGGCCGGAACCGGGACGACCACCCCCTGGCTGAGCAAGTCCTGCACAGGAGCCTCATGTTGGAGGCGAAGAACCTGTCTGGTCTGGGCACGAAATTCTATTTTGTACCCAGACGAAACCACCTCACGCACCCAGAGATCTGAAATGCGGGAGGTCCACCAGTCCACGAACCCCAAGAGACGCCCCCCACCCGAGCGACGGGCAACCCATCATGCGGAGGAGGGCTTCTCCTCCGCCTTCTCTGGCTTGTGCTGCCAGGGACACTTTTGTCAGCAGCAGCCTTAGCGGGCTGGGAGCCTTTGCCAGCCGAACGGGTTGCACAAAAAAACTTATTCTGGCCCGAAAAAGAGGGGCCCGACTTATGGCGGGGCTCCTTGCCCCTTCTACGCTCCGGAAGGAAAGTGCTCTTCCCCCCCGTGAGATCCTTAATGATCTCATCCAGGGAAGGCGGACAGGTTTGATATCATGGGAGCTTTGTCCAGGGCAGCATCACAAAGATACCTGAGTCCCTAGGCCAGCTGGTCAGCGAGCTCCACACATCCAGGAAGCACCCGAGTGCTGCCCAAATCGCGGTGCAGAATGGTCGCCCATTCCGTAAGCAGTTGTGCCACCAGCGCAGAGGACAGCGCAGGCCGCATGGCCGACCCCGCCAGGACGAACATAGCCTTGGCCAATGCCTCGGTCCGCCTATCGGCCGGATCCTTAAATAACGGGGTGCCCTCAATTGGGATCGTGGTTGCCTTGTTCAGACGGGAGACCGGCGGGTCAACCGCAGGGGACACCCACTTTTACAGCAGGCCATCCTCAAAGGGGTAGCGCACGAGAAAACGCTTGGGCATGGAGAACGCACTCTGAGGCCGTTGCCATTCCTTATACACAAACTGATCGAAGTACGGCAAATAAGGGAACGCCTTGGGGGCCCGGGCCGCCTTACGCGACCTGAAAGCGTAGGCCGCCTAATGCGATGCTCCTGCTGGCCGCAGCTTCAGCGTCTCACGGACTGCTGAAATCAAAGAGCCCACAAGTGCCTTCTCGTGGGCAACAATGGCCCCTGAGGATTCCTCCTCACCATCAGGGGAATCCCGGAGCTCACCATCTGACAACTCGAGGTGGGTCCCCATCATGGTGGAGCCCCCCTCCAGTTCTGATTCCTCCACCAAGGAAGGGGGAGGGGGCGGCCGTTAGGGGTGCACATCTTCACTGGCCTCACGATTCGATTCAATTACGATTATCAGGTCAACGATTCGATATCACGATGCATCACGATTAGGATACAGGGGTGTCGGTGGGTGGTGAGGGGTGTCAGTGGATGGCTGTGGGGTGTCAGTGGGTGGCTGTGGGGTGTCAGTGGGTGGGTGTGTTACTTTGGGGTGTGGGTGGGTTACTGTGGGGTGTGGGTGGGTGACTGTGGGGTG
>BLSH010103051.1:1847002-1857788 GCA_018402905.1 Glandirana rugosa
ATATATATATATATATATATATATATATATATATATATATATATATATATATATATAGTACACATTAACAAACAATAAAAATAAAACTTGTAAGTGAACCAGTGGATAATAAAAGTGCAGGTTTTCTGATCTGTGCAAATGGAACAGGCTATATCACAATGAATCTCTTTTTACCACATCAGTACCGGGCACGAAAACCCCCTTCCTGTCCAGGCCATTTTTCAGCTTTCAGCGCTATCACACATTGAATGACAATTACTCAGTCATGCAACATTGTACCCATATGAAATTTCCTTTTTTTCATACACATAGAGCTTTTTTTTGGTGGTATTTAATCACTAGGGTTATTTTTGTTATTTTTTGTGCTATAAATAAAAAAAGATTGAACATTTTGTGAAAAAAATGCCTTTTTCTCTGTCATAAAATTTTGCAAAATTAGTAATTTTTCCTTGAAAATGTTGGCCAAAATTTATACTGCTACCTATCTATGGTAAAAATAACCCAAATAAGTGTATATTATTTGCTCCTTGTGAAGTTATAGATTCTACAAGCTATGGTGTCAATCATTGAAAATTGATCACATCTGATCACACCTGATATACTGAGGGCCTAACTCATTTCTTGAGACCCTAACAAACCAGGAAAGTACAAATACCCCCCAAATGACCCATTTTTGGAAAGTAGGTATTCCAAAGTATTTAGTAAGCGGCATGGTGAATTTTTTGAAGTTGTAATTTTTTCCCACAATTCTTTGCAAATGAAGATTTTTTTTTCCACAAAATTGTCATTGTAACTGGTTATTTCTCACACACAGCATATGCATACCCCAAATTACACCCCAAAACACATTCTGCTACTCCTCCTGAGTATGGCGATATCACATGTCTGAGACTTTTTCACAGCCTGGCCACATACAGAGGCCCAACATGCAGGGAGTGCCATCAGGTATTCTAAGGACATAAATTACACATCTAATGTCATGACGACCTATCACATTTTTGAAGGCCCTGGAGCACCAGGACAATGGAATTGCCCACAAAATGACCCCATTCTGGAAAGCAAACACCCCAACAAATAATCTATGAGGCATAATGAGTCTTTTTCCAGTAGTGTTTGGAAAATGCGGGAAAAAAATGAAAACGCATTTTTTTTTTACACAAAGTTGCCCATTTATAAGATATTTCCAACACATAGCATGTACATAGCAAAAATGACACCCCAAAATACATTCTGCTATTCCTCCTGAGTATGGCGATACCACACGTGTGAGACTTTTACACAGCCTGACCACATACTGAGGCCCAACATTGAACTAGCACCTTCAGGCGTTCTACAAGCATAAATTACACATCTCATTTCTCAACACCCTATTACACTTTTGAAGGTCCTGGAGCACCAGGAATTGCCCACAAAATGACCCCATTTTGGAAAGCTAACACCCCAACGTATAATCTATGAGGCATAATGAGTCTTTTAAAAATGAAAACGCATTTTTTTTACACAAAGTTATCCATTTATATGATATTTCCAACACATAGCATGTATATAGCAAAAATGACACCCCAAAATACATTCTACTACTCCCCCTGACTATGGCGATGCCAAACGTGTGACTTTTACAGGTGATGTTTACTCATAGGTGATGACGGTCACTGACAGGTGACTGGCGATGGTCACCGATGGGTGACAGGTGTCTGGCAGTGGTCACTGATGGGTGATAGGTGACTGGCGATGGTCACTGATGGGTGACAGGTGACTGGCGTGGTCACTGATGGGTGACGGATGTCTGGTGGTGGTTACTGATGGGTGACTGGCGGTGGTCACTGATGGGTGACAGGTGACTGGCGGTGGTCACTGATGGGTGACGGATGTCTGGTGGTGGTCACTGATGGGTGACTGGTGGTGGTCACTGATGGGTGACTGGTGGTGGTCACTGATGGGTGACGGGTGACTGGCGGTGGTCACTGATGGGTGACGGGTGTCTGGTGGTGGTCACTGATGGGTGACTGGTCATGGTCACTGATGGGTGACTGGCAGTGGTCACTGATAGGTGACGGGTGACAGGCCACGGGTGACTGGCGGTGGTCACTGATGGGTGACGGTCCATGGTCAGTGATGGGTGACAGGTGACAGGCCACCCACGGTCACTGATGGGGACGGGTGACATGCCACGGTCACTGACGGGTGACGCGCCACGGTCAGTGATGGGTGATGGATGACACGCCATGGTCAGTGACGGGTGACAGGCCACGGTCACTGACGGGTGACAGGCCACGGTCACTGACGGGTGGCAGGTGCACTTTATGATGGCAGTATGATGACAGGTACACTTTATGATGACAGGTACACTTTATGGGGGCATATGGGGTGACAGGTGCATTGGGGGGGGGGGGGGCAGGGGGGATGTGACATTGTGTTTGGTGCTTTACAGATCAGTAACTCATTGATCCTTGCTCTTCTCTCCTCACACTGGAAACTGTGTGAGGAGAGAAGAGCTGGTAACAGTGAGTTACCGCTCTGTTTATATTGGATGTGATCAGCTGTGAAGTAGATCACAGCCGATCACAAGGTAACAGCCGCCGGGGAACACGCCGCCACCAACACGCACGCGCGGTGTGCTCCCAATCGCGCGCTTGCGTTGTGCGAATGGGGAAAGTGCCATTTGTGATCAGCTGTGACTTTGTCACGGCCGATCACATGGTTAACAGCCATGGCCAATGGCTGTTCACCCCCGTCGGTGACACGGTGTGTCCTGGGGACACGCCGATACCGACAGAGCCGGGATGCGCGAGCGCAATTCTGGCTTAAAGGGGCGACTTCATATGACATCCTCCCAGAATGAGAGCCACACCGCTCTGCCATCATTTGACGGTGGGCGGTAGGCTAGTGGTTAATCATATAAATGTCCATATATTACTAAAATCAATAAGACAAGTATCTCCTGGAATAGTCCCACTTTTTCACACAAAAAGTAACTCAGTGCTACAAAGGTGCTTAAACGGACCAGTAAGGTGTTCTAATCATGCAGCTGGAGCCAATCTGGTGGGTCTCTTTGCACACCGCCAAAGGGGCTTCTGTGTTGGTGCTATCCCCAATCGTGCTCCCAAAACTCTCACCTCAATATAGTACAAATGTGCCTTTAAATAGTCATCCAACTCCTACAGCGAACTGCCTTCTCCTTTAACAGCGTCCATCAGTTTCCTCCACTCTCCTCTACCAGACCTCCGCTGAACTCCACTAGTACCTGGCGCTCAGATATCCCCCTCATAAGTGTACATAACAAAGATCCCTCCCACATGCAATTTTTGGGCAATAGAAAAATATAATAAATCATGGCGAGACAGTCATAAAGTCAGAGTCCTTAGTCAAAAAGAATCAAAATGGATATATACCCTGGGCACTCTCACCCCCAGAGGTATGAATGTAGAGTTCAACCTCTATTGCTTTCTTAATAATTACTGATAGAATACATATGGGATAAAATATCACTGAGATGAATACTCTCTGCTATATGCTTTTTACAAGGTGGATTGGTACATATAGGATTTTTATTGTGTATCATTACTGAGGTACTATGTGCTCCTCTCGCTCCATTTCCAATATAAGTGCCCTCAAATTCAAGTTCCTATAATTCAAAGCTTACGAATTACTGGTCCGTTTAAGCACCTTTGGAGCACTGAGTCACTTTTTGTTGGAACAAGTGGGACTATTCCAGGAGATACTTGTCTTATTGATTTTAGTAATGTATGGACATTTATATGAGATACATTGTGATATAGCCTATTCCATTTGCACAGATCAGAAAACCTGCACTTTATTATCCACTGGTTCACTTACAAGTTGTATTTTTATTTTTTATTAACGTGTACTATATACAGTTGTGTGCAAAAGTTTAGGAACCCCTGACAATTTCCATGATTGTCATTTATAAATATTTGGGTGTTTGGATCAGCAATTTCATTTTGATCTATCAAATAACTGAAGGACACCGTAATATTTCAGTAGTGAAAAGGTATATAAGGTGGCCAATTGCAAGTTGTTGTTCTCTTTGACTCTCCTCTGAAGAGTGGCAACATGGGGACCTCAAAACAACTCTCAAAAGACCTGAAAACAAAGATTGTTCTACATTATGGTTTAGGGGAAGGCTACAAAAAGTTATCGCAGAGATATAAGCTGTCAGTGTCCACTGTGAGGAACATAGTGAGGAAATGGAACACCATAGGCACAGTTCTTGTTAAGGCCAGAAGTGGCAGTCACATAAAATATTGGAGAGGCAAAGGCGAAGGATGGTGAGAACGGTCGAAAACAGCCCACAGACCACCTCCAAAGACCAACAACATCAACTTGCTGCAGATGGTGTCACTGTGCATCGATCAACAATTCAGCGCACTTTGCACAGAGAGAAGCTGTATGGGAGAGTGGTGCGAAAGAAGCCTTTTCTGCACACGTGCCACATACGGAGTCGCTTGAGGTATGCAAACGCACATTTGTACAAAGATTGAGTTATTTGGCCATAACAAGGGGTGTTATGCATGGCGGCAAAAGAACACAGTGTTCCAAGAAAAACACTTGCTACCCACAGTAAAATTTGGTGGAGGTTCCATCATGCTGTGGGGCTGTGTGGCCGCTGCCGGTACTGGAAATCTGGTTAAAGTTGAGGGTCGCATGGATTCCACTCAATATCAGCAGATTCTTGAGAATAATATTGAGGAATCAGTCACAAAGTTGAAGTTACGGCGTGGCTGGATATTTCAACAAGACAACAACCCAAAACACTGCTCAAAGTCTACTCTGGCATTTATGCAGAGGAACAAGTACAATTTTCTGGAATGGCCATCCCAGTTCCCAGAATTGAATATCACTGAACATCTGTGGGGTGATTTGAAGTGGGCTGTCCATGCTCGGCAACCATCAAACCTAACTGAACTGGAGATGTTTTGTATGGAGGAATGGTCCAAAATACATTCATCCAGAATCCAGACACTCATTACAGGCTATAGGAAGCGTCTAGAGGCTGTTATTTCTGCTAAAGGAGGCTCTACTGAATATTGATGTGATTTTTCTGTTGGGGTGCCCAAATTTATGCACCTGTCGAATTTCGTTTTGATGCATATTGCGCATTTTCAGTTAATCCAATCAACCTCATTTCACTACTGAAATATTACTGTGTCCTTCAGTTATTTGACAGATCACAATTAAATTGCTGATCCAAACATCCAAATATTTATAAATGACAATCATGGAAATTGTCAGGGGTTCCTAAACTTTTGCATACAACTGTATATGTTTATGATTTGTTTACGGCACTGAGACACTTCTGACACATAGCTGAATGAATTTACGCACTAAGTCACTTTAACAAATATTTGAATACGTTTTCATTACATTTAATTTGGGGATAAAATAACGAGTTTGGCACTTTAATTTATAGATTGCACAATACCTTTTTTATATCCATCTCATGTATTAAGTGTGTGTTTGGGGCCGTGCATCCGCACTTGCATAGCTGTCAATAGAGATGGGCTCGGGCATGTTCGAAATCCCACGTGCCTGATCCCGCCAGAAAACTGACACTGCACACCGCTAATCACAGACAGTGAGACATTTCCCGGTTCGCAGCTGCACATATCGGAAAATGTCTCTGTGCCTGTGATTAGCCGTATGCAGTGTCAGCTTCCTCGCGGGACTGGGCACGTGGGATTTCGAACACGGTTGAGTCCATCTCTAACTGTCAAATTGGGAGCAGCTGTGAAGTCCATACAGCCACTGCAACCCAACTGACATGAAAAAGTCTGCCTGCACAGGGATGCATGGAACACCTGTGCATCCCCGTGTGGACAAACACGGCCCTCACATGGGTGTACATTATAGTACACCCGTGTGAACAGCCTAAGCCACCCTAACACCCTAAGCCACTCACTATGAATTTACCTATACAAGTCTAACATAAAGTACATAAACTTTACATGGTCACCACTATTCTATGCTTGGTGCTGTCCTATATTTATGGTGCATATAAAAAACAAATGTCTGCCTATACATAATTATTATTTGAATATAATTTGCACTTTTTTCTCCAAAGCAAGATTTACATAGATCTGAAAAGTAATCCCATGTATTTAGCAGTAAAACACTGGATCGAAGATGCATCGTGCCTCCTCCTTTTTGCTACATTAAAAAATGTGCTATGCTTTAGGGCTCAAGCACAATGTAGCTCTCAAACTCCTGATTTAGGTTGGGTTTCCCCACATCAAATTTGCGTGACAGGAGACTGTGACCGGCTCTCTATGGAGCCAGTTCACACAGGAGACCTGTGCGTCTTTGGCTCAGTTTCAAGGCCAAATTCAGACAAAAATTCCGCCCCGATTCGTCCCTGAAACAGAGAACAGGGACTTGCCCGACCCCTGCAGTGAGCTGCTCTGCACAGAGGTGTGAATCCAGCCTTAGAGGTGTTTGACATTTTTTTTTTCTGCCCCTAAACACCCCTCTATGCTATCCTACGTGTCTATGCACACATAGACATTTACAGACATTTAGAGGCAGGGGAGTTCAGGGTTAGAAATCTGAATGCACCAAAAGGTTTAGGAAAGGAGCATTTGGGCAGAAAAAATGCCCGCCGCATCTGAATGCACCTATATGCTAGATACGTTTATTCATTTCAACGACCAGAATAAATCACTATTCTTGGCAATTAACTGAATTAACGCCCAAATACCTGACACTCTTGAAGGCATTTGAAAAACACAGCTTTAGCCCTGGTTCACACTGACACGATTTGGCATTTCATTTGACATGTCAAATCACATGCCAAATCGGCGGCAATGGCGCCGTCCTAATTGGTGCGACTGCACTTGCGGCACTGCACCAATTTGAAAATGTAGTTCTTTTACTACTTTTTGCGATTTACAGGTGTGATTTCCATAGGCATCTGTGCAGAAACTCGCACCATTTCATTCCCGCACTCAGTGTGAACCTGGACTTAGGTGCATTTTTAATGCTGCTTTTCTTTTCTTGTCAGGAGACAGAAACAATCCATGATAGTTTTTTTATTTATACTAACATACAATGTTTTCAGGAAAAGCTTTCGGGGTATTTCCTCTTCTTAGTACTTCTAGGACATTGAAGTAGTGGACATACCCTGAGAGCTTGTCCTGAAAAATGTTATGTTAGTGAAAATAAAAAAAGTATCATGGACAGTACTCAATTATTTCTCTCAAGTGCACGAATACGGCTACAATCACCTCAAGCAAGTTGGAAGGTACTCTTGTCAGAAGAAAAGAAATCAAAAGAGATTAGTTTGCTATGTCTGTGCTTCACCTGGGTCTTCCTTAGATGATCCTTACTAGGCTTGGGTAAACAGCTTTTCAGGCCAGAGTTCCCATAATGCTTTGCAAATGTTTTTCATAATATATCATTCAGTAAAACATATTACATGTTGTATATACATGTTTTCTATATACAGAGATTGTATGGAGAATAAAACAAGGTGTAGACTCTAAAAGCCCGTACACACGAGGCAAATTTTGGTCAGGAATTTTCATACGACAGCTTATCGTCCGGAATTCTTAATTTTAGTATGCTCCTTTCGACACCCAAATTACATTTTTAGTCAGACAAAAGCTGGATGTGCAGACTAGTAAATTTTTGTCCTACGTCAACGTCACGTCTGATTTTCGGATGGTGTGTACAGAAATCGACACACAAAAGTCAAAAGTACAAACACGCATGTTCGGAATCAACGAACGACCCGGAAGTGTTCGGTCGTGTAAACTCACAATTAACGTTCCTGACCGGCTCGTGTACATTTACTGCTGCAGAGTGGCGCTGTTTCGCTTATTTCCACCTTTAAACAGCAGCTCGCTCATGCGTGGCTTGCGGCGCGCTCTTGTGCCCGCCACACTCTGCACCAGACCCGATCTCCACTGGCGAGCTGCGATTGCTAGCCACAGTTGAAAATCGGGGAACTGCTGATGTAAACACGGCGATTCCCCGCACTGTCAGGCAGCGTGACTGAGATCTACTGATCCCTGTCACTGGGATCAGTTAGATCTCTTATGCCCCTGATAGCCCAGCCCCCATTCATTTAGAACACACCCAGGGAACACAGTAAACGCCTAGAGCGCCCCCCCAGGTCAACCCCTTCACTGCCAATGACATTTATACAGTAATCAGTGGACAGTTAAATTTCGGATAGCTCTATAAATGTCATTGGTCCCAAAAAAGTGTCAAAAATGTCTCACATGTCCGCCTCAATATTGCAGTCCCAAAAAAAAAAAATAAAAAATAAAAAATCGCAGATCGCCGCCATTACCAGTAAAAAAAACTTTTGCGCAAACCAATCAATAAGCACGGATTGCGATTTTTTTTTTTTTACCAAAACATATAAGGAAGAATATAAATCGGCCAAAACCGATGAATGAATTTGCTTTTTTATTTTTTATTTTTTTTTGGATTTGTATTTTAGCAAAAAGTAAGAAATATTGTTTTTTTTTTTGCAAAATTGTCGCTCTTTTTTTGTTCATAGCGGCGATCAGAAATGATGCAGAGGTGATCAAATACCACCAAAAGAAAGCTCTATTTGTGGGGAAAAAAAGGGATTTTATTAAAACTTACCATGAAATCCTTTTCTCCGAGTTCACTGACAGACACAGCTCATTATGACGTGTGGGGTTTATGCTGGTCCCACTAGGAGTTAACTAGGCAGGGAAAAGAAACAGCTGGCCCCTGCCATGGGGGACGTCCTCTCTTCCTACATAAACCCCCTCATAGCATAGCTCTCCAGTTCGTACACAAGCCGTACAAGAACAGAGCACAGAGGGGCGGGTGCTGCGTCTGTCAGTGGACTCAGAGAAAAGGATTTTACGGTAAGTTTTAACAAAATCCCTTTTTCTCCTATCGTTCACTGACAGACGCAGCCCATCATGACGTGTGGGGACGTCCCCAAGCTGTGTCAAAAAGAGGGGTGGGTAAACGCTAACAACGGTACCCAACTGAACCTCTAAGGAGGCGCCAGACGCGCCTACACTGCCACCTGCAAAACTTTGCGGCCAAAAGCAGCATCCAAAGATGCAAACACATCAACTTTATAAAACTTAGTGAAGGTGTGAACCGAGGCCCAAGTGGCCGCCTTGCACACCTGTGACACCGAAGCCTGGTGTCTAAAAGCCCAGGAAGTGCTAACAGCCCGGGTAGAATGAGCCGTGACCGGAAAAGGGGGAACCTTGCCCCAAATAGAATATGCATGGGTCACGGTTTTTCTAATCCAACAAGAAATCGTAGCCGACGAGGGCGCCAACCCTTTGCGCGGGCCCTCTGGCAGCACAAACAAGGCATCATCTTTTGGAAAAGAATCTGTAGCAGCCAAGACACTCTTAAGGCCCTCACTACGTCCAAAGTATGCAACTCAAACTCCTTTGGGTGCGATGGACGAGGGCACAATGAAGAAAGAACAATATCTTCATTAATGTGAAAGGAAGAAACCACCTTCGGAAGGAAGGAAGGAGAGGGTCGCAAGACCGCCTTATCCTTATGCATGACTAAGTAGGGAGACTTGCACGATAGTGCTGCTAATTCAGACACGCCTCTAGCAGAAGTGATGGCAACTAAAAAGGCCACCTTCTGCGACAGCAGTTGTAAAGAAATCTCCCTGATATTCTCATATGGCGGTTTCTGAAGAACAGAAAGCACCAAATTCAGATCCCACAGAGCCATCGGAGTCCTCACCCGAGGCGCCACATGTCGCACACCTTGTACAAAGGTAGGAATCAACGAGTGTGAAGCTAAAGGTCTCTGAAAGAGAATCGCCAGAGCCAATATCTGGCCCTTGAGGGTACTCAAAGCCAGTTTTTTGTTCAGACCCTGTTGTAAAAAAGTCAGGACCCTGGACACGACATAAGAGCGAGGGTTATGGCCCTCCGCCTCGCACCAAGCTATATAAGCCTTCCAGGTGCGGTGATAAATCTTGCGAGAAGTACACTTGCGAGCTTTCAACAAAGTAGGGATCACGGAGTCGGCGACTCCCCTGTCTCTTAGCATCTGGGACTCAATAGCCAAGCCGTCAAAGCCAGCGAGGGTAAAGCAGGGTGCAAGATGGGCCCCTGAGACAGAAGATCGTCTCGCAGTGGGAGCCGCCAAGGGGCGTCTGCCACCATTTGCACCACGTCGGTGTACCAAGTGCGCCGAGGCCAATCTGGAGCCACCAGGATAATTGGTATGCCCTCCTCCACTATCCTGCGTATCAATCGCGGAAGCAGTCTTATTGGAGGGAAGGCGTACAGAAGACGATAACGGCTCCAGGGGGCCACCAGAGCGTCCGTGGCCACTGCCAACGGATCCTTTGTTCTGGACACAAAGGTCTCCACCTTGTGATTGAACTGAGATGCCATGAGATCCACGTCCGGCGTCCCCCATCTGCGGCAAATTTGCTTGAACACCTCCGGGTGGAGGGACCACTCTCCCTGGTCCAGCGTCTGGCGACTGAGAAAGTGTCCCTCTCACCAGGGAGGTGGGCCTCCACAAGTTCGTTTAAACGGCGTCTACCCCCTGCGGCCTGCACCTAGAGTACCGTAGAGTCAAGTTAGTGTTCCACCTCTGGAAACACAGGTCTTGTTTCCTAGGCAACCGTCACCGGTGCCTGCGAGACCACCGGGGGACCTCGGCAATAGCAGAAGACATGCGGAAGGGAGGTTATTCTGACGAAGGCGCTAACTATGCGTCCTATCACCTCCTCCCGTATGGTTAATAGGACCACCGAGGTCTAACCGGAGCCGCGTGAACCATGTGGCTG
>BLSH010103051.1:1857798-1890484 GCA_018402905.1 Glandirana rugosa
TGACGGTGCGATAAAAGGGTGCGCACTGCTGACTGCAGACACAGCAACTTGGCCAGAGGGAGGAAAACCTTCGCCTGCTCTGTGTCCAGAATTAGACCCAGATACTCCAGGCGACGGGATGGAGACACCGATGACTTCTGTAGGTTCAGTAACCAGCCGAAGTCCAGCAGTGAGGTCATTGTGATACCCACATTCTCCTCCAGAGCCGAGGCGGACTCCGCCCGCAGGAGCAGATCGTCCAGGTATGCCACTACCGCAATGCCTCTCTGTCGTAGCAACGCCAACACCGGGGCTAGCAATTTTGTGAAGACTCGAGGTGCTGAGGCCAGACCGAAGGGGAGTGCCACAAATTGAAAATGGAGGTCTCCCACCGCAAAGCGCAGGAAGCGCTGATGGCGTGGATGAATGGGTACATGGAGGTACGCATCCCTGATGTCCAGGAACGCTAAAAATTCCCCCTGATGAAGGGCGGCCACGACCGAGCGCCCTGACATACCGGTTCAGGGCCTTCAGGTCCAGTACGGGCCGAACCCCCCCCCCCCTTTCTTAGGAACCACGAAAAGATTTGAGTAGAACCCTCGAAACCTCTCTTCTGGGGGCACTGGTACGATCACCCCCTGGTCTGAGAGCGCCTGTACAGCCCCAAGGAGGGCCTCCCGGCGTTCCTGCGGGAGCCCTAAATTTGATGGGAAGAACTTGTCTGGGGGTAGAGAGATGAACTCTATCCTGTACCCGGTGGACACCACTTCCCGGACCCAGCGGTCGGAAATGTGAGCCAGCCACCGGTCTGCGAACCCCAGAAGACGTCCCCCCACCCGAAACCCGGGTGGGGGCAACCCATCAGACAGAGGAGGACTTGTCCTCCGCCTTTTCGGTTTTGCGCTGCCACTGCCGTCTTCCGGCCCCTGCAGCGACCTTACCGGAGCGGGTCCCTTTACCTGTTGCGCCCGGGCGCGAAAAAACGTCTTCTGTCCCGAAGGAGGGGGCCCCGGTCTACGGCGAGACTCACGCCTGTGGGGCTCTGGAAGGAAGGTACTCTTATCTCCCGTGAAGTCCTTAATAATCTCATCCAAACGTGGGCCAAATAGACGTCCACCTTGAAAAGGGAGGTCAGCCAGACCTTTCTTGGAAGCGTGGTCACCAGACCAAGAACGCAACCAAAGTATCCGTCTAAGTATGACGGCAAATATTGTTATTCTGGACAACATCAGCAGTAAATCAACGGCCGCATCACAAAGGTACTTGAACCCTTGGAGTAAAAACTCAGCCTTCTGCGGCGCATCCATCAGGCGACCGTCTTCCAGGTCCACTCGTACAGCGAAGAAGAGTGCTGTGGATGCTGCCATTCATGATAAAAAAAACGATCAAAAAAGTAATTGTAGGGATAAGCCTTGGGGGCCCTAGGGGGCCTAGAGAACCCACACATATATGCAGCAGAACGCGATTCGCCATCCTGATCCAGCTGCAGCTTAGTGCAAATGCCAGCGATAATGGTAGCCACCAACGCTTTTTCGCGCGCAGCCGCCGCCCCCTGATCCCCCTCGCCGTCCAATGGGCCCAGTTCCCCATCGGATAATTCCGCTGGGGTCTCTGAGACCCCTGAGGCCACTTCCGGCTCAGAATCCTCCCCTGATGAATAATGAGGAGGAGGGGGACGCTTCTTGGGGACCTGTTAGGCGACCTCCGCCCGGGGGAGAAATTTGCTAAAGACGCCTGCAGCTGGTCCAAAAATGCTCCTTGCGCAGATTGCGCTTCCTCAGCAGGTTCAGCAGAGTAATCTGCCATTGCTTTCTTCCCAGAAAAGGCTCTTAGTGACACACAGGGAGACTAAGGAGAATGAGGCACCCCCACACTGCCGCATACCAACACCCCACAGTGCACCAGGGAACCCAGGAGGACTGCACCCACCACCACCAGCACCCACAGGGAGCCCAGCTATACTTGCTGTTCCGCTGCCTGTTTTTGGATGGATCGTCAGAGGAGCTGCGCCGTCAGATCACCACCGTTCCACAGAGAAGGGAGATGCTGCAGACACGTGTATTTGCAGAGCATGCAGTCAAAATGGCCGCCGTTAAACACTAGAGGCCAAAACACACCTTCAGGGAACGTGCAGTACCGCAAATGGCTGCTCTGAGCGCTAGAGGGAAAGCCCCATAGGCCCAAAATGTCTGCGGCTACGGCAAAATGGCGGCGGACCACAGCAAAATGGCGGCCGATCGCCGCATGGCGGCGAAAAATCGTTTTGAACGCCCAGATGATCGGTGCGGTGCGGGGGAGGACAGGGGGGGGTGCGGGGGGTGAACAGGAGCTCCACGCGTCCCACCAGCGGCTACCCAGCAAGAAAATTTATTTTTTGTTTTGTTTTGCGGCCGCTGGTCCCCCTTTTCGCCCCTAAAAAGGGGGGAAAGGCAGGAACTCTCACTCACCACTCTGACGAACGCCGCGGGTAGCCACCCAGTCGCAGACCTTCCACCCCCTTATAGGTGGTATGCTGCGGGCCAGAAAATCACCCTTCCCGAATCGCATCCCCATACGTCAGGACTGGCTCGCATCGGTTGGCCAGGTCGAGGAAGGTACAGAGCCCAAGGACTCTCTATGCCCCGACCGGCTTCTTGATAGCAGATCAATTGCTTGATAGAAGACAAAAAAGTAAAAGAAATTAAAATAAAAAATGGTCACAAACAGGACCGCAATTCCCCTGAAGGGAAGCCAGGTCAACTCCTTGCAAACTAAGCATTGAAACTGAAGAGCTATGCTATGAGAGGGTTTATGTAGGAAGAGAGGACGGCCCCCATGGGCCAGCTGTTTCTTTTCCCTGCCTAGTTAACTCCTAGTGGGACGAGCATAAACCCCACACGTTATGATGAGCTGCGCCAGTGAACGATAGGAGAAATGGCGGCGATCCACCGCAAAATGGCGGCAGGTTGCCGCATGGCGGCCTAGGCGGTTTGCACATAGTACTAGCGGGGTGCGGAGCGGGGGAGGAGGAAGGGACAAAAGGACCCAGGAGAGCCCCAGTGACCCGTCTCTACCGGCGGCTAACGCATGGCAGAATGCCAAAATCGCCCTGCGGCCCCCCCCCCAGCGCCCCTAGGGGGGCAGAGGGGGGCTCACACCACTCCTGATGGGCGCAGTGGGTAGCCACCCAGTCGCAGACTTTTCTCCCCAGCTGGGGAGGGATGCTGCTGGCCACAAGCCCCTGGACAGGATCACATCCGGACACTGGGCACAAGTGGGGATCACCCACTGGCCACCCGCACGGAACGGGCACGATGCGGCGGGACCCACTAAATTCTGGGACTGGCTCGCATCGGTTGGCCATGCTGGGGAGAGTACAGGATTTTTCAGGAACCCTCAAAGCCCCAGCTGGCTTCTTGATAGTAGTCTTCATTAGCTTGAAAAAAAATAAAAAAGCGGTAGAAAAAATTTCTAACCGCAGGTCCCATAATGGAGCCAGGTCAACTCCTTGCACTAGGCATGTTAAAAAATGATGTACTGAGCAGAGATGGGGGATTATATGGGAAGAGAGGACAGCCCCCTGGGAGGGGCCAGCTTGCTTTCTTCTTTGCCTAGTTAACTCCTAATAGGATCTGCATATAACCCCACATGCCAATGGAGAGCTGCGTCTGTCAGTGAACGTAGGAGAAAAGTGCTCTGGTCCTACAGTGGGGAAATCCTTCCGGGGCTGAAGTGGTTAATGTCTTTTTATTAGCAAAAATGGCCCAAAGGGTGATGCACCAAAATTGAACTTCCTCTGTATACTCCCCTAGTACGTCACTACGTTCTCCTCTGTCAGACGAAAAATTTCCAATAGTCAGTACGCTCTACAAAATCATGGACACTAGCTTCTAACAAAAATCAAACGTACGGTCGTCTGGAAATCGGATCGTGTGTACGAGGCTTAACCACTTAAATACCAGTCACTTACGACCCGCCCCACCCAGAACAATTTTCAGCTTTCAGCGCTTTCACATTTTGAATGACAATTGCGTGGCCATGCTACACTGTACCCAAACAAAATTTTTATCATTTTGTTCCCACAAATAGAGCTTTCTTTTGATGGTATTTAATCACCTCTGCGGTTTATATTTTTTGCACTACAAATAAAAAAATACCAACATGTTTGAAAAAAAAAAATTTTTCTCGGTTTGTCACAAAACTTTGTAAATAAGTACCTTTTCTCCATCACTGATGAGCACGGATGAGGCTACACTGAGGGGCACTGATGAGGTGCCACTGATGATGAGCCACTTAAATGCAGCACTGACTGGCACTGATATACAGCACTGACGGGCATTGATGGGTACTCTTAGGCGGCCCTGATAGGTGGCACTGGTGGGTGGCAATGACAGACTGCACTGTCAGGTTGTCATTCCCTGTTGGTCCTGGGTGGCATCTGAAATTGGCACTGAGTACCATCCATGTTGGGCATTGTGCGCTCCTTACCTGGTGGTCTAGGGTGGGCTCCCTGGTGGTCTAGGATCGGCTCACTGATCATCACCCTGGTGGTCCCTGGCTGGGCATTCCCTGGTGGTCCTGGGTGGCGATCCTAGGGGTAAACATTCAGCGCAGACCCCCCACCCCGATGGAAGCTCTTTACCGAAATCAGTAATGCGGTGGGTCAGACTGACACCACAGAATGCCGCTAAGCGCACCCCCACGGGCACGCGAACGCGGGTTATCCTGAATGACGTCATTGGACGACCAGTCAGGATAACTGAACCACCGCCCGGCCGTCATTTGTCTATAGGCCGGGCGGGAAGTGGATAAGGCTGGCCATACACTATACAATTTTCCTGTTCAACTTTCCTTTAGATTTACCAAAACTATATAATATGAGGTCAAACCTAAGCCCTTTCAATTTGAATGCAATCAGGCAGGCCCTTCCACTACATGACTACATAGTTGAAGGTAAATCTAAAAAAAAATCTAATAAGAAAATTGTATAGTATATGGCCAGCCTTAATTATA
This sequence comes from Glandirana rugosa, assembly GCA_018402905.1. Taxonomy (NCBI): domain Eukaryota; kingdom Metazoa; phylum Chordata; class Amphibia; order Anura; family Ranidae; genus Glandirana; species Glandirana rugosa. The sequence continues at coordinate 1,862,770 of BLSH010103051.1, forward strand.
AAACTAACACACCTGTTTATCCTGCTGCTCAGCAAAAGCTATACTGCAATTCATGGTGATCAGGATTTAGGAACTATCACCAAGGTAAAACACTCTTCTGCTGTTTTGTAATACTACAAAAGTTCTTATTTTTATGCACCTTTCCTAATTTGAATGCAGGATTTCTTAATCGGTATAAGGTTTACTTTTATCCCTGAAGTGTGGCCACAACATAACACAGAAAATTGGAACGTATGAGAAGATGAATTTGTGCATTTCATGACCATGTACAACTTATTCACCTGAATGTAGAGCGTGTATATGAAAGCTTAATTTAATATATCAATAAAACAAAGCATGTGCCATAACATGTATAGACATTCTGGATGATAATCCACATTTGCCTGACACAGCTCACTTTGCTTCTTCTGAGCAAAATGTTGAATTAATCCACAAATGTAAAACCAGGATATTTCTACATAGTTACAGTGTTTCAGAACCCAGTATTTACAGGTTTTCAGTACTTAACAATGACTTAGGTGCACATCCTGTACTGATGTCACATGAGGGGAAATAAAATTGTGATATTGCTTCACTTGCTATTCTAAGTGATGTATATGTGTTATTCAATACAATGCTGATCCCTGTTGAGTCGGCGGATCACAGGTCTGTCTCCGCACACTGCGCAACGTGGAAACTGACAGAGTCCTGCTCTTCTCTATGGGGAAATTGGATAACAACGGACTGCATGTCCCTTGCCATCCGATCATATCCAATCCTCCTGAGGGATAGAAAATAGGGTCTCCATCCGTCTGGATTTGGCGGATCGGATAGCAGCGGGTGTCAGCAGACACGCTGACATCCGCCACTCCATGAATGGAGGCTCCGATCAGGTCTGCCTGAAAAATTGACAGGCAGGCTTGATCGGAGCGCCCGTGTGAAAGGGCTTAAGTCCTGTCACATCTCTTGCATTTACTAAGCAACATACACTATGACGATGCCATGAGTATTCTGCTATAGTCAAACTCTCTTACCATTATGACATTAAAGTAATCCTCTGTCAGATTTATTAAAGGCTCACTTTTCACACCTCCTGCGCACATCAAAATGTCTCTGATCATTTCAAACCAAACTACCATGTATAAAAAAGAAAAAAGGGTTTCCATTACACAAATTTAAAGCAAGTGCAAAAAAGGAAGCAGTTTTTTTAACTATGTCAATATTCTATAATAACTATTCGTATATAACATACAATGATCCTGATAACTGTCAGAGAGGGGACTGGATGGTGTGGATTTATTTACCAGGGATGCCTAACATCATTTTTACTTAAAGTTGCAGTAAACCATAGCTGGTTAAAAAAAAAAACAACACCTGTATGGCAATTGCACAATGTGCTAGTATGCAAACTAACACATTATGAAGTATTTACCTTGGCATGAAGCCTTCCTGTGACGCACTGTCACCGCTGACAGGGCTTCCATCTTCCCCCGGGCTTTCTTCCGGGTTCGCGCTCTCCGGCTATGTGCTTGGCCAGTGCCACGATGATGTCCCTCCTGTGCATGTGCGCGGGAGCCCTCAGTTTCGACACAAAGCTCTGAGGCTGGGTTCACATATGAACCGCATGCGGCTCACAGCAGGGGTCCAGTGCGTCCTGGTTCACCGTTTCAGGTCCGATTTCAGCCCGAATTTTGAGCTTGGCGGAACTGGGTGCTTTCAATTTTTTTTTCTTATTTATTTTACTTATTATTTTTACACCTGTCCTTTAAAAAAAAAAAAAAAAAATTGGGTCATTTTTATTTCTATTACAAGGAATGTAAACATCTCCTGTAATAGAAAAAAAAGGGATTTTATTAAAACTTAAAATCCTTTTCTCTGAGTTCACTGACAGACGCAGCCCTCTTTGACATGTGGGGTTATATGCACATCCCACTAGGAGTTAACTAGGCAAAAAGACAGAAAGCAAGCTGGCCCCTCCCAGGGGGCCATCCTCTCTCTCTCCCATATAACCCCCCTGCTCTGCTTAGCATATCAGTTCGTAACAAGCCGTACAAACACAACGCAGAGGGGCGCGTGCTGCGTCTGTCAGTGAACTCAGAGAAAAGGATTTTACAGTAAGTTTTAATAAAATCCCTTTTATCACTTACGTTCACTGACAGACGCAGCCCTCTTTGACATGTGGGGATGTCCCAAAGCGGTGTCAGAAAAGAGGGGTGGGTAAACAACAACTGTACCCAACAGAAACCTCTCAGGAGGCGCCAGCCGCACCTACACTGCCACCTGTAAAACTTGACGGCCAAAAGACGCATCCGAAGATGCTGACACATCAACTTTATAAAACTTAGTAAACGTGTGCACCGAGGCCCAAGTGGCCGCCTTGCACACCTGTGACACCGAAGCCTGGTGTCTGAAAGCCCAGGAAGTGCTAACAGCCCTGGTGGAATGAGCCGTGACTGGGAAAGGGGGTACCTTGCCCTGAACAGAATACGCATGAGTCACGGGCCGCCAATCCTTTGCGCGGACCGTCCGTCAGTACAAACAATGCATCAGAGTTCCGAAAAGTGCCAAATACACCCACAAAGCCCTCACGACATCCAATGAATGTAACTCAAATTCCTTAGGATGTGAAGGATGCGGACACAACGAAGGAAGAACAATATCTTCATTAATGTGAAAAGAAGAAACCACCTTCGGTAAAAACGAAGGAGACAGGCGCAAGACCGCCTTGTCCTTGTGAAGGACCAAGTAAGGAGACTTGCAGGACAACGCTGCCAACTCAGACACCCGCCTAGCGGATGTAATGGCCACCAAGAAAGCCACTTTCTGCGACAGCAATTGTAAGGGAATATCCTTGATCTTCTCATATGGTGGCTTCTGCAGCACAGAAAGCACCAAATTCAAATGCCACGGTGCCATAGGCGACCGTACCTGAGGAGCCACATGGCGCACACCTTGTACAAATGTACGAATCAACGAATGTGACGCCAAAGGTCGCTGAAAAAGAATCACCAAAGCCGAAGTCTGACCCTTGAGAGTACTCCAAGCCAATTTTTTATCCAGGCCCTGCTGCAAAAAGGCCAGGACCCTGGACACAACGTAAGAGCGGGGGTTCCAACCCCCCACCTCACACCAAGCAATATAGGCCTTCCAGGTGCGATGATAAATCTTGCGCGAAGTACACTTCCGCGCTTTCAGCATGGTAGGGATCACGGAGTCAGCGACACCCCTATCCCTCAGCACCTGGGACTCAATAGCCAAGCCGTCAAAGCCAGTGTGGGCAAAGCAGGGTGCAAGATAGGTCCCTGAGACAACAGATCTTCACGCAGCGGAAGGCGCCAGGGAACATCTGCCACCATTCACACCACGGCGGCGTACCACGGACGCCGAGGCCAATCCGGAGCCACCGGGATCATCGGAATCCCCTCTGCTTCCACCCTACGCAGTAGCCGTGGTAGAAGCTTGATGGGAGGATAGGCGTACAGAAGACGATACCGACCCCAAGGCGCTACCAGCGCGTCCGTGGCGACCGCCAACGGGTCTCTCGTCTCGTCTCTCGTCCACGTCATGAGGTCCACATCTGGCGTGCCCCACTTGTGTCAAATCTGGCTGAACACTTCTGGATGGAGGGACCATTCCTTCTGTTCCAGCGTCTGGCGACTGAGGAAGTCCACCTGCCAATTCTCTATGCCCGGAATGTAGATGGCGGAGATCGCCGGCACGTGAAGTTCTGCCCATCTCAGAATGAGAGCCGCTTCCGTAGCTGCTGCCGAGCTCCCCGTTCCGCCCTCATGATTCACATATGCCACTGCCGTGGCATTGTCCGACTGAACCCGAACCGGGAGGTCGTGCAACCTTTCCGTCCAGTGGGAGAGGCAGAGTCTGATCGCCCTCAGCTACAGCATATTGATCGGAAGGCGAGATTCCTGCGTCGACCAGCGGCCCTGCGCAGACAACTGCCCCAGGACCCCCCCCCCCCCCAGCCCGATAGGCTGGTGTCCGTCGTGACTATCGACCAATTCAGGGGAGGACTTCCCCAACGTTAAGGCCGGGGCCCGAAGCCAACATGTCAACGACCCTGTAGTCTGAGAATCCAACCTGATTAACTGATCCAGGGACAGTGGGGACTTGTCCCACCGAGACAGAATCGCTCGCTGAAGGAGCCGACTGTGACTCTGGGCGTAGGGGACCGCCTCGAAGGCTGAAACCATGAGCCCAAACACCCGCTTACAAAACCGTAAGGAAGACCACCGGCGTGACAGCAGGGTTCGCACCGCTGCTTGCAGTGTCAGCAACTTGGCCGGAGGTAGGAACACCTTTGCCTGCTCCGTGTCCAGAATCAGACCCAGATATTCCAGGCGACAGGACAGTGTCAATGTCGACTTCTGCAGATTGATCAGCTAGCCGAAGTCCTGTAACAAGGTCATGGTGATAGCCACATTCTCCTCCAGAGCCGAAGCTGACTCCGCTCTCAGGAGCAGGTCGTCGAGGTATGCTACCACCGCAATGCCCCTCTGACTCAGTAGCGCCAGCACCGGGGCCACTAGCTTGGTGAACACCCGAGGAGCCGAGGCCAGACCGAAGGGAAGTGCCATGAATTGGTAGTGAAGATCTCCCACCGCAAAGCGCAGAAAGCGCTGGTGCCGGAGACAAATGGGGACGTGGAGATATGTGTCCCTGACATCCAGGGACACCATGAACTCCCCTTGGTGCAGGGCGGCCACGACCGAACGGACGGATTCCATCCGAAATTTTCGCGCTCTCACAAAGTGGTTTAGCGCCTTTAGGTGCAGAACTGGCCTGACCCCCCCCCCCCTTTTTTGGGGACCACGAATAGGTTTGAGTAGAAACCGTGAAACCTCTCCAATAGAGGTAATGGCACGATCACCCCCTGGTCGGAGAGTGCCTGAACAGCCCTTAAGAGGGCCTCCCGACGCCCCTGAGGGAGTCTCAAGTTTGATGGGAAGAACCTGTCTGGGGGTAGAGTGCTGAACTCTATCCTGTCCCCGGAGGACACTTCCTGCGCCCAACGGTCGGAAATGCGGGCAGTCCACCTGTCTGCGAAACCCAGAAGACGTCCCCCTACCCGATGGTCGGGTGGGGGTAACCAATCATGCAGAGGAGGGCTTCTCCTCTGTCTTTTCATTCTTGCGCTGCCAGGGGCGCTTCCCGGCCCCTGCGGCAGGCTTGCCGGGCCTCGACCCTTTGCCCGCTGCGCCAGGGGCGTGAAAAAACCTCTTCTGATCCGAAGAGACAGGTCCCTGCTTGCGGCGGAACTCCCGCCACCTGGGCTCCAGAAGGAAAGTATTCTTCCCTGCAGTGAAATCCTTGATGATTTCATCCAACTGTGGCCCAAAGAGACGGCCACCCTGAAAGGGATGATCCACAAGACCTTTTTTAGACGCGTGGTCAACCAACCACGAACGTAACCAGAGAACTCGTCTGATAATGACTGCAAAAACAGACATCTTTGACAACATGGGAAGCAGATCCAGAGCTACATCACACAGGTACCGAATACCCTCAATCAAATGGTCTGCCTTTTGTGACGCTTCCAGCGTCCTGCCGCAGTCCAAATCATTCTGCAGCTCTGCCATACATTCCGACAGATATTGCGCCGCCATGGCAGATGCCAGGGCCAGCCACATGTCTGATCCTGCCAACAGGAAAAGTGCCTTGGACACTGCCTCCCTCCGCCTATAGGCTGGGTCCTTAAACGAGGGGGACCCTTCCAACGGAATGGTCGTTGCCTTGTTCAGGCGAGCCACCGGAGGGTCTACTGTGGGGGACGCCCACTTCTTTACAAAACTATCCTCAAAGGGATAGCGTATAGCGAAGCATTTAGGTAGGGCGAAGGAATTCTGCGGACGCTGCCATTCCTGATAGACTAGGTGGTCAAAAAACGTATCATAAGGATAAGCCTTAGGCGACCTAGGTGGCCTAGCAGACCCACAAACATATGCGGATGCTTGTGACTCCCCTGCCTGGTTCAGTCGCAAAGACGCACGGATATTAGAAATCAGTGCGGTCACCAGCGCTTTTTTGCGCGCAACTAAGGCCCCCTGGTCCTCTTTGTTGTCCGAGGGTACCAGCTCACCCTCTGAGAGTTCCATGGGGGTCCCTGTGACCCCCGAAGCCATTTCCGGTTCGGATTCGTCCCCTGAGGAACAAGGGGGAGGCGGGCGTTTTCTAGGGGCCCTCAGAGCGTTGCTTCGCCCCCACCCGGGGAAGAAATTCCCCAAACACTGTCCTCAACGGTTCCAGGGACACCAGTGTCCCCAGAGCAGACTGCGCTGCCGCTGACTCCTCCTCAGAAGGGCCTGCAGAATCGTCTGCCATCTCACCACCGAAAATGACAGTCAAATTTTGCAAAAAAAATGAACTGACACCCCCACAATGCAGCCCCACAACCGCCCCACAGAACGCCAGGGAGACCCCAGGTCGACCCAGCTATACTTGCTGTTTTGATGCCTACAGAGCTGCTCCCAGCAGGAGTGCATAAAAAGGACCGCCAGAAAGAAGCGCCGTCTGTAGTCAGCCACGCTGTCCCACATGAAAAGGAAAGTAAAAACGGCAGCAGCACGTTTTACACTGCTCCAGGGACATCCAATATGGCCGCCGAGATCATCCACAAGAGGCCAAAGCCTGTGTGCAGGGTGCGACTACAGTAAAATGGCAGCCACTGGCACTAGAGGGAAACCCTCAGCAAAATGGTCGCGGCTACGGCAAAATGGCGGCGAGGCAGTATTAAACACACAGATGCGGTTTTTACATGGGGTGCGGAGCGGGGGGGAGGGGGGGTGAGGGAGGGGGGCGAGGACACCCAGGAGGACACTAGCCCAGTGACCACCCTCCACCGGTCAGCCAGAAAATCGCAAAAAGTACGCCCAGCACTCCCCCCTCCGCACCCCTACGGGGGAAAGAGGGGATCACTCACCACTCCGACGGGCGTAGCGGGTAGCCATCCGGTCGCAGACATTCTTCCCCTTCCGGAAAGGGATGCTGCAGGCCAAAGCCCCTGGACAGGCACAGAGTCTGGTCACCGAGAGTAAGTGGGGGTCACCCACTGGCCGCCCGCACGGAACGGGCACGATGCGGCGGGTCCCGCCACAGCATAGGACTAGCTCACATCGGTCGGCCTTGCTGGAGAAATTGCAGGATGCAAGTCATCCTCTATGCCCCAGCCGGCTTCTTGATAGCAGTCTTCATCAGATAGCTTGAAAAAAAGAAAAAAGCTGTAGCAAAAAATAAAAACCGCAGGTCCCATAAGGGAGCCAGGTCAACTCCTTGCACTAGGCATATTAAAACTGATATGCTAAGCAGAGCAGGGGGGTTATATGGGAGAGAGAGAGGACGGCCCCCTTTTGCCTAGTTAACTCCTAGTAGGATGTGCATATAACCCCACATGTCAAAGAGGGCTGCGTCTGTCGGTGAACGTAAGAGAAACATGACAGAACCTCTTCAATATGAGATTTGACGTCGCTTCTGCCCTTGAATGCCATGGAGCCGAAGGGGCACCATCTTGCCTTCACTTGGCATCCAGGCAGTGAGAGGAGCGGACCCGATCGTCTCTACGGCTACCGAAGGATCCGGTAAGCAGCGGAGAGGGGGGCCCTCTCCTGCCCCCGATAAAGTGATCTTGCGGCAAATCCAGCGCAGAGACCACTTTTATCTAAAAGCCGATCGCCCGCTGAAATAAATGATACTGGGGTTATGGTAGCTATCTGCTACCATAACAACGGTATTCCACGTCAAAGTGTTGAAGTACAATGAACGCGGGTGGTCGCTAAGTGATTAACATAGGTAAAAAAAGCAAAAAAACAAAGCTGACTTTACTACCCCTTTGGAGCCTGCCTTTCCCAGCCCTTTAAGGGGTATAGGAAGCCGGGGGTGGGGGTTTATGATAATGTGACCGTCGTGATTGGCAGTGATCGGGAGCTTTCCATTAGCCACCTGCAACTGTGCTGGGAGCAAGGAGGGCCTGTGCTCTCGGCACAGCTGAATTTGCACTAATGAACACAAACAGACCTGACCCCCTCACTAGCACCATCCCCTCACCCCCTGTGGCTCACATTACACTACACACCGCTCCCCCGTTATACAGCCAAAGGTGCGGGGAGGAGGAAGTGATGGCGGTGCACTGCTGAATCAATCTGGGGTAGGGCTCTAGGAGTGACTGCTGCCGGGGCCGATACTTCTCCTGGCCAAACAGGAGGCAGGTCCTAAGACTCCCGGCCATTCGGGTCTCAGGAGCCGCTTATATTCATTCGTTAATGTCACACAAATGGGTGGGCTTGCGGCACAGTGCTCTGCACCCCGCGCCCACCCTTTTTTGAAGCCAATTGGAACTTCTGGCTCTAATCCCGTGCTTAAAAACAAACCCACATTGAAATCCATACGTCCGGCACCCTGCATGTAGATTGGGGGGGGGGACGCCCCTAATAAACGGGCCGCCACTGGTCAGAGCACATTTATATACTTGTGTCAACTCTGAACCAGCATCACAGCCCGGGAAGGAGATCATGCCCCTGGATAATAAAAGCAGGTGAAGACATTGTCAGCAGTACCTTTTTGTCTCTGCAAGAAATAATATACAGGTACGCGTGTGTCAAATATACACATTATTTTTTTAACATGCTTCGAGTGTAAGCTCTAACGAGCAGGGCCCTTGTGATTTCCCCTGTCTTGTAACAGTTCTGTTTGCCCTCACATTGTAAAGCGTTGCACAAACTGCTGGCCCCTATATAAATCCTGTATAATAATAATAAAATAATACATGGTAAAAAGAAGGTCAACAGAAACACTTATCTTCTCAACCAATCCCTGATTGATTGCTGCGGTTAGCCATTTATCTCCATTTGATGTCAAATTGTTGCCAAATTTCGATAACACATTAAGCAGTAGAGACACATTCTTCAATTCCTTTTTATCCAGCTCCTAAAATAAAATAGTGGCCATGTTATATTTTCAGTATTTAAAGTGTAACTAGAGCCAATCTTGCATACAAAGATAAAGTATTATAGATATGGATTAGAACTTCTGCCAAGTTTCTTTTCCTGTTTCTATCCCTTTTGTGTTCCAGTGACAACAGTGCCACTTAGTCAGGAAGGAGAAAACTCCCCAATAGAACTACATAGAGCAATAAAAACCCGACAGAGGTTCCATGTGGATTAACCTCACTAACCCCTCTTTTCCAAGTGACACAAATGGTAAAACTTTGATTAACCCAAGCATCGCAAGCAGAATCTGATGCTTAAATCATAAGTACAATGCTTGTTGTTTAGTTACTCCTGAAAGTTAACTTATTCTCCCAACACACCCATGACAACTGATTGAGCTCACTTTTTCTCAGAAGATAGAGTCGCTGGTTGAAACTTTACCTAATATACCTGTGGATTTTTTTCTTGATTTGCAGATCGTAACTCAGACAATGGAACATGCATACAGTATATCCTTCTATTGAAATATACACTGTACCGCCATAATATTATGACTACTGACAGGTAAAGTGAACATTGATTATCTCATTACAATGGCACCTGAAATTGGATATATTGGGCAGCAAGTGAACATGTTGTCCCTGAAGTTGATGCATTGAAAGCAGCAAAAATGGGCATGCATAAGGATTTGAGAAACTTTGACAAGAGCCACATTGTAATGCCTAAGCCCATGCTGACCCGTGTCCACAGCCAAAAGCACCCACAACAGGCATGTGAGCATCAGAAATGGACCATAGAGCAATGGAAGAAGGTGGCCTGGACTGATAAATCCTATTTTCTTTTACATCATGTGGATGGCCAGGTGTGTGCATCGCTTACCTGGGGAAGAGATGGCACCAGGATGCAGTATAGTAAGGGAGGAAGGGAAGCTGGCAGGGGTAGTGTGATGCTTTGCACAATGTTCTGCTGGGAAACCTTGGGCCCTGCCATTCATGTGGATGTTACTCTGACACAATCCACACATTTAAACATTGTTGCTGACCAAGTATACCCCTTCATGGAAACAGTATTCCCTGATTACAACGGCCCCTTTCAGCAGGATAATGCGCCCCGCCACACTGCAAAAATGGTTTGGGGAACACAACAAGTTCTATGTGTTGACTTGGCCTCCAAATTCTCTAGATCTCAATCCAAAAGAGCAGGGGTAGGCAACCTTTAAGAGATGGAGATCTAGCTGGGAAACATTGAAGAGATCAAAGATCACCGAAGTCCAGCGCCCCCCCCCCCTTTTTTTCTAAAATAAATTAACTAGCAAACCCCCAATAAAAAGTACAAAAAGACAGCATAAGGAAAACCTAGAAAAACCTACTAACACTATCACTGTCACCGTAAAAATATAAACTTTACCTACCTTAAAAGGTAGCTTCAGTGAGAAACCCTGCATTCACTTTCATTCGCATTTTTTTTTCATGCCTGGGGAGTTGGTCATCCCCACAAGTCTAATGTCGAAGTTCATCATGAAAGCAGAACATCTGGTACTGCTGGCTGATTTTCTGGACTAGTTTCAGGCCTGGCTATCTACTCTGATTTCTGGCCAGTGTAAGTAGTATGTAGGGCAACGTCCAGACCTCAGTAATATGTAGGGCAGCGTCCAGGGCTAAGTAGTGGTCAGTTGTAGGTAGGGCAGTGTACAGAGGTCAGTAGGGTGTACAGCCGAGGTCAGTGGGGTGTACGGCAGAGGTCAGTAGGGTGTACGGCAGAGGTCAGTAGGGTGTACGGCAGAGGTCGGTAGGGTGTACGGCAGAGGTCGGTAGGGTGTACGGCAGAGGTCGGTAGGGTGTACGGCAGAGGTCAGCAGGGTGTACGGCAGAGGTCAGCAGGGTGTACGGCAGAGGTCAGCAGGGTGTACGGCAGAGGTCAGCAGGGTGTACAGCAGCATGCAGATGTCAGTGGTGTGTACAGCAGAGGTCAGTAGGGTGTAGGCAGAGGTCAGCAGCGGTCAGTAGCGTGTACAGCAGCATGTAGAGGTCAGTAGGTTGTATGACAGAGGTCAGTAGGGTGTACGGCAGCATGCAGAGGTCAGTAAGATGTACGGCTGAGGTCAGTAGGGCGTATGGCAGCGTGCAGAGGTCAGTAGGGTGTACGACAACGTGCAGAGGTCAGCAGGATGTATGGCAGAGGTCAGTAGAGTGTACGGCAGCGTGCAGAGGTCAGTAGGGTGTACGGGAGCATGCAGAGGTCAGTAGGGTGTACGGCAGAGGTCAGTAGGGTGTACGGCAGAGGTCAGTAGGGTGTACGCATAGGCCAGTCAGTAGGGTGTACAGCAGCGTGCAGAGATCTGTAGGGTGTATGGCAGCGTACAGAGGTCTGTAGGGTGTACAGAGGCCAGTAGGGTAGCGCACACAGATCAGTAGGGTGTAGGGCAGCTTACACAGGTCAGTAGGGTGTAGGACAGCGTATACAGGTCAGTAGGGTGTAGGGCAGCGTATAAAGGTCAGTAGTAGGTAAGGCAGCATGCAGAGGTCAGTAGTAGGTAGGGCAGTGGTCAGTAGTAGCTTGCAGAGATCAGTAGTTGGTAGGTCAGTGTACAGAGGTCAATAACATATAGGGCAGTGTACAGAGATCATTAATATGTAGGGCTGGGGTCAAGAGGGCGAGGTATAGTGGAGTCGGGGAACACGGTACTGGGAGACCAGAAGGGCATGGTTCCAGGGCGGTCAGGAGAGTATGGAACTGTGGGGTCAGGAGGATATGGTACTGGGAGATCAGGAGGGCACAGTACAAGGAATCAGGACAGCTGGAGTGTCAAGAGGGTATTGCACTGAGGGGACAGGAGGGTATAGTATTGGGGAAGTCAGGAGGGCTGGGGGGGTCAGGATGGCACAGTACAGGATGGTCAGGAGGGCACAGTACTGGAGGGTCAGGAAGGCAGGGGTGTCAGGAGGACAAAGTGCTGGGTGTCTGAAGGGCATGGTGCTGGTGGTTAGTGCGGGGGGGGGGGGGTTCAGGAGGGAATGGTGCTGGGGTGCAGGAGCAAATGGTGCTGAGGGTTGGTGCTGGGGGTTAGGAGGGCATGGTGCTGGGGGTCAGAAGGGCATGGTGCTGGGGCACAGAAGGGCCTGGTGCTGGGGGTCAGGAGAGCATGAAGCTAGGGGTCAGTGCTGGGTGTTAGAAGTGCACAGTTGTTTTTTTAATGTAGCGTGGCGCAGGAAAGGTACAGTGGCAAATCCACATGTCCTGGCTCTGATCCCTTCTGGAAATCCCTCTTTCCCTCCTTGTATCACCCACAAGCCCCCTGGGTCGGGCAGGAGGGAGGAAGAGCTTGGGCATGTTCAGAGAAGAGCCCTAACCCACCCAAGCTATTCTGGAGGCTTTCCCCGCTATGCAGGCGCATGTATACATGGGGAGGGGGCTGCCTCTGCACCCAAGGACTGGGTCTGCAACACTGGGACATGTTCACAAGCTACCTGTCGGCAGTCGACAGGTAGCTCGCAACTGAGCCCCACAATAGAGCATCTGTGGGATGGGAAACAAATGCATGGAGGCCCCACCTCTCGACTTAAATCTGGTCTAGTGGAGTCCATGCCTTAACAGGTCCCCACCCGTCCATAAGTTTTTGCTGCAGTACCAGTGTACCTAAATCTTATTATTTAATTGTGGGTGATTAAAAGAGAAGTATGGGTTTCCATGTTTTCACCCAATTATACTTACCTAGGTGGATGCAGCATCGGTCTGATGCCGCATCTGTCCCCCGGCGTCTGTACACTGAGAACCGAGGCATCAAACCCCGCCGATGCCTCGATTCTCACAGATCCCCGAGCGGAGATCTGTGAGATCATGTCAATCCTCTGCTCCTCCATGCTCACTAGAGCGCTGAGCTGTGGAGGGGCGGGAATCGGACGTCTCAGTGTCTCAGCAGCGCTGAGAAGGCTGTCGGCTGAAGGCTGTCGGTCCAGGCCCCTGGCGGATACCGACTGTTGAAGTTGTGATGACGCAGTGCCTGGCCCGACTCTGTGGCGTCAGCAGAGAGCAGACTTAATCCACTCTCTGCTGAAAACGGGCCACAGGAGTGCAAAATGAATTGCACTCCTGTGATCCATAGGAGTAGTATGGCCAAACGAGCCCAGGCCATACTCCTCCTTTAAGCAGTATATTTAAAAACAAAAACGTGCAAACTTGTTTGTTTAACTCTTTAAGTTCAAGCCCAGGTAAGTGACTGTAACATTTAAGTTGCTTTTATGCACCGAGGCCTGGTTCACACGTATCCAGGTTGCAGTTTGCATATACCAGGTGCATGCTGCATTTTTCAATACATGATTTTGATCCATTGAAGTCTATAGAACCAAAAACCAGAAAAAAAGTCCCTGGCCCTTTCCATAAAATGCACAGATGTGACCGTGACCCATAGGAACCTATGTTAAATGGACTGTGGTGTGTTTCTGCAAAACTGAAAATGCAATAAAAAAAAGCATAGGTGTGAACCAGGCCTGAACATGGTTTCCTATGGGTCAGGTTTGCATATGTGCATTTTATGGAGAGAGCCAGGGACTTTTTTCTGTTTTTTGGTTTCATAGACTTCAATGGATCAAAAACCTGTATTGAAAAATGCAAAATGCACCTGGGATATGCAAACTGCAACCTGCATAGGTGTGAACTAGACCTAAAGCCAGCTCTCTGTTCCAGAGGCAGAACTGAATGCACTAAGGCTCGCTTCACATAAATGCATGTTGCTTTTCAGCGGTTTTTCACTGCTTTTTGCTGTGCTTTCCGCGTTTTTTTTCACTGCGTTTTTGCCGTGTTTTGTGTTTTTTTTTTTTTATTTCTTTTTTTTATCTTTTTTTTTGCGAAAATGTTATTGCTAGGCAGATTTAAAACGCAAAACGCTTGCAAAAATGCGGTAAAAACGCAGCACTTGCTGAAAAAAAGTCCCTGACCCTTTCCAAAAATGCAGAGGCACAAAAAAGCATTGGTGTGAACATGTTCCATAGGAACCCATGTTAAAAAATTCCCTGCATTTCTGCAAACTGCAAAATGCATCAAAAAACACACTAGTGTGAATGGAGCCTTGCTTTAACGCATTACAGGTAACTAACCAAAAACAGATCAGTAAAACTGGAGAAGAGTCGGGAGTTGTCAGCTGTCTACTTATTCCAAGCCAATGATTCAAAGCTAGGAGGATCATCCAGGAAATTATCATTTTCAGGATAGGTCAGCAATTGCAGCCTTTGTTTCTTTCATGTTCAGTTCCAAGCAACTAAGGCTGCCCATACAAATTCCACTTGAGCTCTGGAAGCTTTACCCCCCTTCATGTCCAGGCCATGTTTTGCGATACAGCACTACGTTGCTTTAATTGAAATTGCGCAGTCGTATTCTAACAGGCAGCTGAATCAGTCACAAGACAGACAGAGGCGGAGGGAACTCACTAAATATATAAGCTACGCCAGATGGATGAGCTATAGCAAAGTACTTCCAGGGACTATGACCCTAATATTAAGCAAATCCACACACATTTGGATTTGCTTGATACTTGTATATTAATAGTAGCTGCTTTAAGTTTTGTCATTTTCACTGATTTATCAGTTGAAGTTTTAAGAAACATTTTATTTATATATATTAATATGGCAATCCAGTAGCGCTGATTTCTGATCCAATTTTATTGGCTGCAGTTGAATTTTGATACAATGACCCTAATATTGTCTTGGTCTGCCTCGGGGGATTTTTTTCCCTCTCTTCTTTACCTGAGTTTGTTAAAATTATGGTTTTATCGTTCTTTATTCTACTGTACTGTTACTTAATTTGGCGCAATGTTGATATGAGACATGCCTGAGTTGATGGGTGGTGGGGGGACTTGCTCGCTTGGACAGGTCTAACTTCTCTCCCACCTAGGTTACGGCGCTGTTATCCAGAAATCTTCTTGAATATTTTCTCACTTGAATTTCTTTTTCTATTTAGTCTTTAACCCTCTAGTTCATAACTCCCATCTTTCCCTCTTAGTACTTTCCTGACTCTTCTACCCTTCCCTAGTCCTCCTTTCCCTCTCTCCCTAGCTGGACCCCAGTGGTGATGGACGTCATTAAGCTTATCTCCCTAAATGTGAAAGGGCTGAATACTCCTGAAAAGCTCTGCATGCTTCTGAATGAGCTGAAGCGCTCGCATGCAGATGTAGCCTTTATTCGGGAGACACATTTTAGAACTGACAAAACACCCAGCTTAAAAAATAGACACTACCCTCTTGTATACCATGCCACAAATAAGACTTCTAAGACTAGAGGGGTCTCTATACTCCTGTCTAGTAAAGTACCCTAGACATGTACTGGCATTACTGCGGATAGCGGGGGATGTTACATATTCATTAAAAGGGTTGGTTGGTAAGGAGAAAGTGACCCTGGCAACCGTTTACACTCCCAACGACTGACAAGACGCCTTCTTTAAGGAAGTACTGGAATTCACAGAGGGGAAATTGCTACTGGGAGGGGACTGGAATATCGCACTAGCCCCGGCGGTAGACACGTCAACTGGGGATACCTCGGTTCGTACTGGCATTCATAGGAAAATATCACAATACATACATATGAAACCCAACTAATAGATATTTGGAGACTACAACATGCAAGAGAAAGGGATTACACGTTTTACTCGACACCACATAAAGTATACTCAAGAATTGATTATTTCTTAATCCCACATAGTCAATTACAAGCAGTCACGGAAACACCTATAGGTACCATAACGTGGTAAGACCACGCACCCATAGCCATCCGATATAAACTTTTGACTATCCCTTCCACCAGGATACGCTTCTGGAAACTAAAGGAGAGCTTAATACAGACACCGGAGGTAGTAGCAGAAGTAACCGTAGAACTACAGAATTACTTCCAAGCAGACTGTGACCTGGGGATACTTTGTGAGGCTCATAAGTCAGTGATCAGGGGTATCCTCATCAAGCATGGCGCCAGGATAAAAAAAGAGACAAACAATTAAAATGTATTTTGGTAAAATGCATAAAACAGAAACACTTCACAAACAGACCCCACTCCTGGCCCTAGAGAAGGAGTTACTTTCTATCCGATAACAGATGGTAGACCTACTGCACTATTACAATCTAAGGGGGTGGGGGGGGGGCTGGTGAAACAAAAGGTAATAACAGTGGGGGATGAACTGATGAGGGGAGTAGAAGATTCCGTTGTTAGTTGGAGGCAGGATAGGCCTCCTTGAAGAGATGAGTTTTCAGGGATTGCCTAAAAGTGGACAGAGTAGGGGATAGGCGGACAGATTGGGGTAGAGAGTTCCAGGGGATCGGAGCGGCTCTGGAGAAGTCCTGGAGACGAGCATGTGAGGAGGAGACAAGGGAGCTAGAGAGCAGAAGGTCTTGGGAGGAGCGAAGAGGACGGTTTGGGCGATATTTGGAGATAAGATTGGTAATGTAGCTTGGGGCAGAATTGTAAATAGCTTTGTATGCCATGGTTAGGGTTTTGAATTTGATTCTTTGGAAAATGGGAAGCCAGTGGAGGGATTGGAAGAGAGGAGTGGCGGACACCGAACGGTTGGTAAGGTGGATGAGTCTGGCAGCAGCATTCATGATAGACTGAAGAGGGGATAGCTTGCGGAGAGGTAGGCCAATTAGGAGGGAGTTACAATAGTCAAGGCGAGCGATAACAAGGGAGTGAATAAGTTGCTTAGTAGTGTCAGCAGTTAGGAAGGGACGTATTTTGGAGATGTTTCGGAGGTGAAGTCGGCACGATTTGGACAGTGATTAGATTTGGGGCTGAAAGGACAGGCATAGCGAATGGAACCCGTCAGGGTTGCCCACTATCGTCACTTTTATTCGCTTTGGCATTGGAACCCTTCTTATGTACACTGCGGTTGAATCCAGATGTCGTGGGACTGGCAACTGGGAACACACACCATAAAATCTCAGCATACGCTGATAATCCTGATGATCTCCTGTTCTCACTTGCTAATCCCTTGGTATCCCTCCCCAATCTATTGTGAGAGTTTGAGATTTACGGTAGACTATCCAACCTAAAGATCAATTTTGAAAAATCAGTGGCAATGGGAGTCAATGTAGACCCAGGCACTCTGACAACTTTGAAATCTAATTTTAGATTTAAATGGTTGGTGCTTTTAAATACCTTGGTACCCGTATCCCCAGCGAAGTGGCCCGCACGTTGGATCTTAATTTTCCAAGTCTACTCTCCACAACCAGAGCACTACTGGACAAATGGAAGGGCGGGATGCACTTGTGGTTTGACAGGTGTAACCTGCTAAAAATGAGCATACTCCCAAAATGTTTGTACTTGTTCCAAGCCTTACCAATACGTATCCCAGACAGATACTTTAGACAGGTGCATGCTTTGCAAAGTTTGTCTGGGCACATTCCAGACCTCAACTCGCCAGGCGGTTTCTGATGTTGCCCAAGCATTTGGGTGGATTAGCCCTACCCGACATCCACAAATACTACTGGGCAATACACCTGGGTAGACTCCTAGATTGGGGGAAACATGCTAAAAACAAGCTCTGGGCCCAAAGAGAACAAACCCAGTCTTCGTTACCTTTACAGGGTGCCCTATGGTGCTATGACTCATTGCCACCTACGCTGAACGCACATCCCACAATAGGCAGCACTTTGTGTGTAGGTCATCAGACTGTCTTTTCAATGACCCTCTCGACACGGGGTTCTCCCCTATTTTGGGTAACCCAGCATTTCACCCTGGACTTAATGCGACCCCATTCCGGACACTCATAACTGAAAGGCGGACCTGTGCCTCTCACTTTGTGGAGACAGACCATTGGCCATCAATATTCACGTTGACTAAAACACCGGGATGATTCCAGATCCCTTTCTGGAACGCTTTACAACTCCACCACTTCCTGCACTCGCTACCGGACCCGCGACACTACGAACAAAACCTTATGAAATTTGAAGAGTACTGTTCAGGTGAGGGACAATTGCTGACTAAAATATACACAGTTAATACACCCACAGAACAGCCCCGACTTCCATTTCTGCAAAAATGGGAAAGTGACCTGCACCGCTCCTTCACAGCCTCACAATAACAAAATATACTCCAATTCACTCTAAAATCCTCTACATGTACCAAAATCCGGGAAACCAACTATAAAATACTTACCAGATGGTATTACACCCCCCAGAGACTAAATATTTGCTACTCAGCCACTTCAGACCGTTGTTGGAGATGTCAGATGGAAAAGGGCACACTCTTGCACATTTTCTGGTCCTGTCCTAAACTGAAACACTTCTGGATGTCGGTCCGTAATGTCACCCAGAAATTTACGTAACACACGCTACCAGACGACCCAGCATTCTTCCGGCTGCATGTTACCACCATTCCACCCAAATTATACTGTACATCGATAGTTCGCCATTTGCTGCTAAATCATGCATCCCCGCACTGTGGAAGAAACAAACACACCCCTAGTGTCGGTTGTTGGATGCGCAAAGGAGAGGAAATTAGTAAACTAGAGGATTTGATCCCAACGGCACAAAACAGACAGGAAAAGTACTACAAAACATGGAGACTTTGGAACATAATCATTTTGTCAGATGAGGGTTTGCCTTTGCTTTCCGCGAAATGGGAACTATGGGGGCCACTAAACGGTGAAGACCCGTAGACATCTGGGTTCCGCACATCTCCCCCCCTCTCCCTATCTTTTCTACTCTCTTCTTCTTTTACTTTTGTTCTATACTATAACTAATTTGTTTTTCTTGGTAAGTTACATAGAAACACAAAACTGAGGGAAGGAAGCGGTTCGAACCTCCATTCCATTCAAACGAGATATATAATATTATATCCCCGCATGGGGAACAGGGAACAAGGACGATTATGTGCAATGTATATATTATAATCTTGATCTCTGGAGTTGAGCTTCTGTAAATGTTTTATATGATGTGTTGAAACTGGGTTCTTCCCGAACTTCCTTTCTTTTCTCCAATAAAGATTATATTTGAAATTGCGCAGTCGTGCAACACTGTACCCAAATACAATTTTTGTTTGCGTTTCCCCCCCACAAATAGAGCTTTCTTTTGGTGGTATTTGATCACCTTTTGAGTTGTATTTTTTGCGCTATAAAAAATATATATTTATATATAAAAAATTGAAAAAAAAATACAATATTTTTTACTTTCTGCTATAAAACATTTCCAATAAAAAATGTAAAAAAATTGAATGCTGCTAAATCATGCATCCCCGTACTGTGGGCGGTCTGCAAGTGGTTACACAATTTTCCTTTAGCTTTATCAAAACCGTGTAATATGAGGTCAAACCGAAACACTTTCAATTTGTAAGCATTCAGACAGGCCCTTGAACATCATAGTTGAAGGTAAATCTAAAGGAAATTGAACAAGAAAATTGTATAACGCATGGGCAGCCTATGGTCCACTTATTTCAATTCAGTAACGTTTTATATAATCCATTCAGAAAACTTTATAGAGATTTTAGCATTCCTGCAACCCTTTTTGTCTCCTCCTTATGTGGTGAGCAACCCCCTATGAGATCTACACAGGTGAACTGCTGAAAGGACATGATGACTCATATCTCTGTAGGCTTAGATTTGGTGCCATTAAGAACAAACATTTTTTCATTTGAATGTTACATAAATCACTGCTATGAGAAAGGCAGGACTGCTATTTTTGACCTCTAATTCTGAAAAAGTAAGTTCCCTTGATGTCACACTGAGGGCCAGGCCCAGTGGTAGGCAGTTGTCCGCCTTAGCCACTTCAGCAGAAGGTGCAAAAAGGGCCGGACCTACAAACTGTGTTACTGAAGTGATTCACAGCTCATGAGGGGGATGCACTCTGGCCTATTGCCTTGGATGCTAAAGGACCTTGTCACAGCACTGATCACGCTGATATTGAAGATTTCAGTACGTCAAGGCCCTGACCTTGAACAAATATTCAGAGCACAAGTTCTGACTTCACCTACTGCATAGTTGCTCAGTGTCAGTGACCTAGTATTGAACGAAAAGAACCCTTTCAAACAAAGTCAACTTTTTTGCCCCCTTCTACCTTTCTAGATGCCTACCTACCTCCATCCTGCACATGGTACAATGTTTACATACTTGTAAAATATTCTCTGTTGTGGCCATACATGTGCAGTAGATTCGCATAGCGTTCCATAGGGCCGGCTCCATAGTCTAGACACTTTCAAGAGACTGTCCATAGAAGTCTGTTGTATCTGATGCCGAGACATGACATGGTAGGTTAATTGGCGTGTGTGAGTGTGTGTGTACAATATAGATGTAAAGTGCTGCGTAAATTAACAGCGCTATATAAATACCTGTAATAATTAATACTAATACAGACATTTTCTGCAAAGGTAGTAAACCTTGTGGAAGGCTGGTGCCACAGGATGGAGACAACTAGAGGGTAGAGGAGGGTGGGGTACTTTATGTACTTAGTTGCCAGAGAAAGGCAGGCACTTGGCATTCTCAGAAGGTCAGCAATGGCATCCTCTGCATTTCTCTCAGCGCTGGTTTCCATTACAACTTGTATCAAGGAAATATATGAAGCAAGATTAGCCCAGGGATACAACTGTTGATCTTTTTGTTACTGAAACATTTATTTTTGTTGGCAGTAACCTCATTTAAAACACAATAAAATTTGCTGATAGTGAGATGATGGGGGAGCGAGTAGTGAAATATCTTGTTAGCAAGGAGATTGAACTGCCTATCTAGCCCTGGCCAAACACTTTGCTAACATGCACCATCAGCTGACATACCAGATGCGCACAATGTCAATAACACATAAGTAGTATTACCCTGCAAAAAAGTAAATCAAGTTTCTTCAGCAATTCCTTGGTACATTTTTGGGAACTGGGTTCCTTCTGTTGAAATTCTTCTAGGCGCTGAAATTCATGTTTTCTTAAAGCATGGCCAATGTGTGCCTCTAACTAAAAAGAGAAGAGAGTATTGTAGTGATTATTTGTTGCTGGCTACTGCAATTCCAAACAATTATGGTATAATAATTACCTGCTTATCTTCTTTACTCATGATGCCTCTGTGTGCAAGAATACGATCTGTCAGGAATAAATAAGGATTTTGTGATAAATGATATTACTATTAAAGGAAAATCTCTACTAAAACGTGTTTGTGTGAAGAGTTTGTATCTCCACATGCCTAGTCTAAAGCCGGCTATACACTTCAGCCCCGGACGGATTTACCGTGGTAGGACCAAAGCACTTTTTGCCATTCGGCACTGCATCGCTTTAACTGACAATTGCGCGGTCGTGCAACGTTGTACCCAAACAAAATTTGCGTCCTTTTTTTCCCACTAATAGAGCTGTCTTTGGTGGTATTTGATCGCCTCTGCGATATTTCTGATCACCGCTATAAACAAAAACAAGAGCGACAATTTTGCAAAAAAAAAAAAAATTTCTTACTTTTTGCTAAAATACAAATCCAAAAAAAAAAAAAACAATATATATATATATATATATATATATATATATAAACATTTTTTTTTCTTCGGTTTTGGCCAATTTATATTCTTCCTAATTTTTTTTGGTAAAAAAAAAAAATCGCAATCAGCGTTTATCGATTGGTTTGCGCAAAAGTTGCCACGTTTACGGATAATGAGAACTAATTTCTGGGGTTTTTAATTTTTTTTTTACTAGTAATGGCGGGGATCTGCAATTTTTAGAGGTACTGCGATATTGGGGCAAACATGTCGGACCATTTTGACATTTTTGCGACCACTGGCATTTAAATCAGGGCTTGACTAATTTGCTTTGAATCTAGGAGCCAGCTAAAAAAGTTAGGAGCCAGTCTTTTATAGCGTAGTGTTGGGTTGTCAGTGCCACCCCCCCCCCCCAGGTAAGGCAGGTAATTTGCGCCCCGATAACCCTAACTTACTCACAGCAGAGCAGCCAGTCAATAACTCCAACGTAACACCATTACATCAGGGTTATAGGCTGGCCAGAAAGAGTGACACTAAAAACCTGTTATAGGGGGAAACTCCTTATTATGCCTAATGCATCGTGACTGTGGCATGTAAAACGCCCTCATCTGCTGCCTAATGGAGCTAAAGGGAGGCCAATGGTGGGTGGCAAAAACATGTCTCTACTGCACATTTTTACCACCCAACTGCACATCTAAACAAAGCCTTAGTGACATTTTAAATAAAATACAAAAAAAAGGTGAAAAGTATTCCAGCGCTGCTGATCTTCTGCTGCCTCTTTGCAGCCACTTGCTGCCTACATGTGTGTCCATGTGTGACTTTTTATTGATCTGGTTGGGTTCCAGTCACCATGAAATATTGGAGCCAAGCTGCACATAGAGTGGTAATTGTTGATGGTACACAGGGCTTTATCACAATTTTGTTGCTTAGAATAAAGATCACGATTCTAGCGATGTAACATCTTTTACATTATACAAAAAAAAAAAAATGGGCTAACTTAACTGTTTCGTTTTTTTTTTTTTTTTATTCATTAAAGTGTATTTTTTCCAAAAAATTGCACTTACATGACCGCTGCACAAATACCGTGTGACATAAAATATTGCAACAACCGCCATTTTATTCTCTAGGGTCTCTTCTAAAAAATATTATATAATGTTTGGGGGTTCCAAGTCATTTTCTAACAGAAAATACTGGATGATTTTTACCTATAAGCTACAAACGTGAGAAAAGGTTTAGTCTTTAAATGGTTAAACGTTCCTGATACAGCCTAGAGATAATTGCTTTGCAAGGATACATTGTTGTTCTAACTATCAGCAAATATTCCGGGCAGCCAGCCAAGTTTAACAGCTGTTAGATTAAGCAGAGAACGCTGTTTTAAAGAGGAGTTCCACTTTTTTTTCTAGTTTATTAAAAGTCAGCAGCTACAAAAAGTGTAACTGCTGACTTTTAATAAACAGTAACTTACCTGTCTCCCGGTCCAGCGATAGCTGCGCCCGAAGCCTCGCTCGTCTCCCCCCTCCTCCCTGCGGCGCCGGCATTGCAGGTGTGAGCACCGGCCGTGGCTTCACGGCCGGGCATGCACTGCACATGCGCGAGTCGTGCTGCGCGTTGCCAGTGGCCAGGCAATCTTCTGGGACCTGTGACGTGTCCCAGAAGATTGCCAGGAGGGAGGGGCCGCCTAGGAGGAGAGGAGTCGCCTAGGCGGCCCAGAAGAGGAAAGAGGAAGAGGGACAGGAAGTCCCTCTGAAAAAAAGGTATCCGCTCCCTCCCCAAAAAAATTACATGCCAAATGTGTCAAATGTCACTTTTTTTGGGTGGGGGGGGAGGAGGAGGGTTTAAATCCTGGTGTTATGTACAATTTGCACTCTGCTCTTACAGTAGATGTGAACTCTGACCTGCTAAAACAACACATTCATTTTGTAAAAATAGAAATGCAAGGCAAAATGTGTATGTGTGTATATATTTGTGTGTGTGGGAGGATAGATAGTCTGTGTGTATGTATACAGACACATATTTTTTTATTTTTTATTTACAAGTGATCCCATATCATAATGCGTATGTATGTGAGTTAGGGACCTTGAATGTAAGCTACTTGAGGGTAGGGACTGATGTGAATGTACAATGTATTTGTAAAGTGCTGCGTAAATTGACGGCGCTATAGAAGTACCTTTAATAAATAAATCTCTGTTCTCAGCTGCATAATGGGCTTGCACAGGTATACTGATCTTCCTGGTGATTAGCTGTACGGGGGGGGGGGGGGGGGTGTCAGCAAAAGTATAAGGCCTCATACACACGGACGTCTCTTAAAAAATAAACAAAACGTCAGGCACAACGTCAAGGAAAAAAAAATCAGCGTTTTTCGGCGTTAGTGAGCGTAGGCATTTTTTTTAAAAAATCACCCCTCTGCTATTTTTCAACCTAAAAATGTTGCCGTCAAAAAACTCCAGTTAACGCCGGTACAGTATTAGTTGGCGTTTTGCGGCGTCAAAAAACGCCAAAACGTTACAGCCTCAGAACGCGCTGGCCGTGGGTTCTAGTTTCAGCTCACTAACGCCGACGCCATCTACAGCTCCAAAACGTCTGCGTTTTTATGGGGCCATTGACTAACATGGAGAGCTGCATAAAATGCCAGAAAACGCCGATGTCAAAAAAACGTCCGTGTGTATGAGGCCTGATCATTGAAGGACAGGCAGGCTGTTCCCTCAACACAGCCAGAAAATTGACCATGCTAGAATGAATGTGCCTAATGTGGTCAGTTTGAAACAGGAAAGCAGGGGGCCTGGCAGGAACCCCAGGCATTTCATACAAAGGAAGCAATACAAAGAGAACAGACAAGTTCACCCGTACACACAAGTACATGCTACAACAGACACATCAGGAATATGAGATTTTGGGGTAACCTATTTTTAAGTTTGTTGTCCATAGGTAGCTGATGAGCAGTGAAACCGTTACAAATCACACCACATCTTCCCAACCTGCTATGAGACTGATCTGCACATGCAATGAAGTACTTCCTTCTCTTATTGAGGATAATACATGGTTGTTTTCATTACACAAAGATTTTGGAACACACTGGAAAATATCTATATGCCCAATCCCAACCAAGGCATGGCATTAGACTGTCAGACCGGACCGTGTGTGACCGCTTTACACTCAGGCCAGTTCTGACTTTTCTCTCCTACATCTAAAAATCATCATTTTTTGCTAGAAAATTATTTAAAACCCCAAACGTTACATATATTTTTAGCAGAAGCCCTACAGAATAAAATGGTGGGTGTTGCAATTTTTTATGTCATGCGATATTTGCACAGTGGTTTTTTAAGTGCAAATTTTTTTTTGGGGGGGGGGGGAGTGCACACAAACCCATAATAATTATTTGGTAAATTCTAATAGATGTCAGGCAGGGTAAATAGACACCTAACATGTCATGCTGGTGCCTGTGGATTGGCACCTAAGTACAGTACCTAAAAATCTCCATAGGCAACACTTTAAAAGCCTTTACAGATAATCCGTTTAGAGATACACAGGAGGTCTGGTGCTAGAATTATTGCTCCGGTTCTGACGTTTGTGGCGATACCTCACGTGTGCTTTCATTTTTTATGGGGTTTTTTGTTTTGTTTTATGTCATTTTATTTTTTTAACGCTGTACCTTACATTTTTTGATCAACTTTATTATCACAAGGGATGAAAAACATCCCTTGAGATGGCCAGGGCCATGACAGGTATTCTTTATGGAGAGATCAAACACACCGCGCAATTGTGAAGCTATTCATAAATGGGGTCTATTTATAAATGACTTTACACAAGATTCACACAACTTTCACCCAGGATGACCACAATTTTCTGGGGCCCGAAGCACAAAGTTACAAAACGCTGGTCTTTTAAAATCCCAATGAGGTCCACTCACACCTAAGCACTGGGGCGTTGCTTTGGGGTGCCTTTGGCTCCATACATTTCAATGGCAGCGCCCAAAAATGGGTGCAAAAATGCATTTTCAGGAGCTCCAGTAATAAGTCTACAGGGTTTGAAATGCACGATCTGTGCTTCTGTATGGTGATCAGGGCCGGATTTCCAACTAGGCACTGTAAGCATGTGCCTACAGGCAGCCTTCCTAGAGGGGCGCTCCAGGGTATGAGGGTTTTTTATTTTTATTTTTTTTTACGTCAAACAGACCTGACTCATAGAAAGCTGTTTGCTGCAAGGGCTCTCAACAGGAGGGAGGAGCCAGGAGAACTAAAGAGGGACCTGAGAAGAGGAGGATCTGGGCTGTTCTGTGCAAATCCTCTGCACAGAGGAGGTAAGTATAACATGTTGGTTATAACAAGACTTAAAGCGGAGGTCCGGGCTAAAAAAAAAAATTAAAAGTCAGCAGCTACACATACAGTAGCTGCTGACTTTTAATATTAGGACACTTACCTGTCCTGGACTCCAGCGATGTCGGCACCCGCCGCCGATCTTCGGATCGGGGGACGGGTGCAGCCGCTTCCATCGCGGGTAAGGGAACCCGGACGTGTAAGCAGTACAGCTTCACGCCGGGCACCTTACCGCGCATGCGCGAGCTCTGCCACGCTCAGCTACTGGCCAGGCGGCCAGTAGCAGAGCGAGCAGGGAGGAGGGAGCCGGCTGCTAACGTCAGCGGCCGCGTCCGCCGGCCAGAACTCCCGGAAGTGTGGAAAAGGACACCTGTCTAAAGACAGGTGTCCTCTTCCCCCTCCCCCCCGAAAGGTGCCAAATGTGACACCTGAGGGGGGGAGGAATCCAACCAGCGGAAGTTCCACTTTAGGGTGGAACTCCGCTTTAACAATCATTTTAAATTTTGACCCATTGGGTAACTATTTACTCGGTGCAACCTCGACTTTTATAATTTACCAAAAATGTTGGTCGTTTTTTGCGTTTGTTTGCCCTAAAATTCACTCTAGTGTGTTTCTTACTGAAATGCTGCATTTCCTAGACTTTTGTGGTGATTTATCAAGAGGAAAAAAAGTCGGCCTTACTGTTTTTTGTTTTTTTTTTGAGGGGGGAGGCGGGACTTCAGAATTCTCTGCCTATAGGCTCATGAGATGTAAATCCAGCCCTCATGGCACTTCACTCCTAACGTACGCGGATGTGGGAAAACGCACAATAAGTAAAACCACATAAATATAATACATTGTGAATGTTGCCTAATTTAATTCAACTGATTTAAACGTGTGAATCCTGAGTAAAGGTTGTATCTGAACACTAAGAGGTCCCTAGATGTGAATCCCGGGTGAAAGTTGTGCACAAACATTTATAAATAGGTACCTAGGTGTGAATCCTGGGTGAATGACGCAGCCCCCTTGTGGAATCTGTAGCACCCCCTGCACACACACTACCTGGCAGGGAGAGGCACGGACCAAGACTGCGGCAGACATTTTCCAAAGTACAGACCTTAGTGAATGACACCAAGGTACATTTCAAATTAAAACCTTCAAAAAACACTGTCTACTCTCTGGCCTAGTTCAAAAAGTACAAAAACATGCCTGCCTGGGACTGGGCTCGGGTGGCGGGGTCTGCCTCCTGGGACTGGGCTGGCTGGGGCCTACCTGGGACTCGGCTGGGGCCTACCTGGGACTCGGCTGGGGCTGGCTGTGGCCTGCCTGGGATTGGGCTGGGGCCTGCCTGGGATTGGGCTGGGGCCTGCCTGCTGGGTCTGGGGCCTGCTTGCTGGGACTGGGCTGGGGCCTGCCTGCGCACCGCCTGGGACTGGGCTGGGGCCCGCCTGCTGGGATTGGCTGTGGCCTGCCTTCGGGGACCAGGCTGGGGCTGGCTGTGGCCTGACTGGGCTGGGGCCTGCCTCCTGGGACTGGGCTGAGGCATGCCTGGGACTGGGCTGAAGCCTGCCTGGGACTGGGCTGAAGCCTGCCTGGGACTGGGCTGAAGCCTGCCTGGGACTGGGCTGAAGCCTGCCTGGGACTGGGCTGAAGCCTGCCTGGGACTGGGCTGAAGCCTGCCTGGGACTGGGCTGGGGCCTGCCTGGGCTGGGGCTGGCTGTGGCCTGCCTGCTGGGACTGGGGCCTGTCTGCTGGGACTGGGGCCTATCTGCTGGGACTGGGGCCTATCTGCGGGCTGCCTAGGAGTAACTGGGCTGACTGGGGCCTGCCTGTAAGTAACTGCTGGGCTGGCTGGGGCCTCCATGGGAGTGACTGGGCTGGGGCCTCCCTGGGAATGACTGGGCTGGGGCCTCCCTGGGAATGACTGGGCTGGGGCCTCCTTGGGAGTGACTGGGCTGGGGCCTCCTTGGGAGTGACTGGGCTGGGGCCTCCCTGGGAGCGACTGGGCTGGGGCCTCCTTGGGAGTGACTGGACTGGGGCCCAGGTCAGTGAGGGTTCCTCCGGGGTCAGGTCAGTGAGGGTTCCTCCGGGGT
>BLSH010103051.1:1895669-1912268 GCA_018402905.1 Glandirana rugosa
TTTGTAACCGTTTTGGGTTCTGTATGACGTACCTTGTTTACATTGGCAGACTGCCATTCTGTCTGCCTCGGGAACGATCATTGGGTCCCAGTGGACATCATGTCTGCTGGGCCCGCTGATTGGCTTCCATTTTGATTGGACACATCGGGAGTGGGTCGCCCGGCGGCACGCATGCGCATCCCAGACCTGATTTTGAAAAAAAAAGACATACAGGTACGGTATGTGATTTCATGCTGAAGGGCCATCCTGCCACAGTATATGTGCTTCGAGGGTGGATGTTATCTATGTACCTGCTTGCAGTATGTCTTGGGTTTTGCCAATGTTTCCGACAATCCATTATTTGTCCATACTATAATAAATATGTACATATGCCATTATACTGTACATTGTGAATTCCGAATATGATTGCTGCAGCTGTAGACTGTGTATAATATAATGTCGTATATACTGTACCAATTATTGCAGGCCACACTGTCTGTTGTACTTACTGTACCAGATATTGCAGGCCACACTGTCTGTTGTACTTACTGTACCAATTATTGCAGGCCACACTGTCTGTTGTACTTACTGTACCAATTATTGCAGGCCACACTGTTGTACTTACTGTATTAATTATTAAAGGCCACACTGTCTGTTGCACCCACTTTCCTGTACCAATTATTGCAGAATTTGCAAACCACGTGGTCTGTTACACATCTGTACCTTTTCTTCATCTCCTAGTTCCCCTAGCTTCTGACTAGTTTCCCTAGCAGGAGCACCGGCCCTTCCTCTGTACAAGTTTTCAGTTGTTGAGCAGCAGGAAATGTTAATGGATGTCAAGTGCACAGCTGTCCCTGCCAACTGTAAATGCAAGAACTG
Organism: Glandirana rugosa; assembly: GCA_018402905.1. Lineage (NCBI taxonomy): Eukaryota > Metazoa > Chordata > Amphibia > Anura > Ranidae > Glandirana > Glandirana rugosa. The sequence continues at coordinate 1,896,528 of BLSH010103051.1, forward strand.
AGCAATCACATGGCTGCAGATCACTAAGTTCTCAGTATTATTTAAAGCGGTAGTAAACCCATCCATTTAACAGTTTAAAAACCAGTTACATTTCAGCACGTGCCGGAAAATGTAACACTGCCATTGGTTGTGCTCTAAACAGCAGCCATCTTGGCCTTTGTTTAATCTACAACTGCCATGATGATGCACATGTGATCAGCTATGACACCAGCCATTGGATGGTTTGACAGTTTGGTTTAGAGCACAACCAATGGGAGTGTTACATTTCCGGCAAGTGCCGGAAATGTAACTGGTTTTTAAATTGTTAAATGGATTGGTTTACTACCGCTTTAAAGGACATGGAAGGGGCGTGCCAAATATTCAAATAATATAATCTACTGTACATAGTGGAAATGTGATTTATGTGCACAAAATACTGACCAGTAACAGGTTTTTCATAAATTTTTTTTTTACTAATCCAAATGCAGCACTAGTTTACTGATATTTACATGCCTGTGTGTACAGGCTCATTGAAAAAAATAGCTGCATTATTCAGGCTAGTGAAAAAAAAATGCAGTACTCCTTAAACATTTATGTTTACAAGAACCCTGAGAACACTATGAAAGCCAAATGTGGCACCCAAGTCTGGGAACCACTGCAAACCGTGTGAAAGAGCACAAAGCCCGGTGTGCGAGAAAAAACACAGCGTTTGTTCTGAATTCTTTGAATTTTTATTTCAACTGTTGACATTACATTTCAGAAAATTAGGCGCAATGTATGCAGAATCACCTGTGGAAAAAGTTGAATAGTAACAGAAGAGTAGAATAAAAAAGAGACACGCTTGTTGCACAGATTCAGCTTCCAAAATGTAACATATATTTGAATGTATTATAAGGGCCATGACATTTTCTGTCACTTGAGTGCCATTCAAGGCAGTGACAGAGTGACTTCTAAAAATATTATACAGTAGTTTTGAATCTTAGTAATTTTTCTGCTTGCAAAGTCTCCTCAGCACCCATCTGACAGGCCCTTTAGGGTTCGTTTCCATGTCTGTTTTTTAGCAGCACTTTTACAACTGCAAGGTATGTTGTGTACTATTATTGTCAATGATAGTCGTTTCCATCAGTGTATTTTTGTAGGTTTCAGGTTTTCCAAAATGCTCTCGCTACCATTTTCTCTTATGGTTTGACTTCAGTGGTACCATCCTGCCCACCATGCAGTCTAGCGGTCCTGTCCGGTAGACTGTTCCTGAGGTTGTCATGCCCATAGACCTGCTATGACCGTGAGGACGTCTGGAACAGTTGACCACCAGATCGTAGGGGGAGCGCCATTTGCTGGTGGAGCAGAGGATCGGGTGAGTATAAGCTTTCTTCTCCAATCCCCTAGACAAAAGCTATAAGTCCCAACTTCCACCATAGCAGACAGACCTGTCATTCTCAAAGAACACGAATGAAGTGATCACCCCAATTGTAGTCAATTGACAATTCCTCCAGTTTTCTAAATAAACGGCTGTAACTTGGTATGGGCATAGAGCTGGAAGAAGAGTCTGTAGGAGCCTGGCATTGCACCTTTGATCCACTGATCGTGGCTGCAGTGCTTTTCTGGCTGATTTGCAAAAAAAAAAAACATATTTTTTTTTTTTTGACAAATACATGTGCATTTATTATTTTGCAGAGGGTTGTCTTATCCTTTAATGTGTACATCATTTGTACAGCTGATATCCTCCAGCATTCGGTATGAATCGCTCAACTTCCTGACCTACAATCTTTCATTTATCATTTTATGTATCAGAGCAAACTATCACTGTGGCCTTTTTTTCTGTTGCTTTGATAGACAAATGACCTGGGAATTGAACTAGCTTTGAAAAATACTAGAAATTTCAGGATGTCAGACTCTGCGATTTGTTTTTAGTTGGTTTGTACTTTTTTTAAAGTTGCTTAAACGCCTACTCACCACTTTCTCTGCATCAATAGCTAAAGCATTTGATGCCAGGGAAGTAATGTTTGCAGCAATATGAATGTGCTCACAGCTGGGGATAAAAACAGACCATCATAAATCACTTGTATTTGTTTCTTCAGCTGTTGAGAAGTGTGGCTGTGGGGTAGTTTTAGTTGACCTTTTATTTAAGGCTTAATACACGCTGGGACTTTAGCCCCCTGTGCATGAGATTCTGGCAATTTCATGCGGGCAGCACAGGCGAACTGTCCAACCACAGACGTCTTGCATTCCGCACTTTTGTCTCTGGGCACATACTGCCCTAATCCTTAGTAACACTGGGTGCACCATCCAGTCACAGCAGCTTTCAGCCTCCCATAGAGTTTTTACAGGCTGCCAGTAATGGGGCTGGGTGGCTTGCCTGTGCCTTCCACATAAAAATGTAGAAAGCTAACGCACAGGGGCTAAACACCCAGTGTGCAGGAGGCATAAATCAGCTTAATCCAATGGTCAATAAGGGCTCGCTCACATGTGCAGCAGCCCTTGTTACCCCTTTCAAAAGCGATCCACAGTGGATCACTTTTCGTAGGTGTTTTTAAAGATGGTGACGAGGTGATATGTTGTCTCTGCGCTGTCCTGTAAATGCTGCACCACAATTGTGTGCATTGCACAAGGTTGCAGCAGGGCCCAATAGACTTGCATGGGTCACTTCAGTGGCAGTATCACCAGTTGAATGAGAAATACCTTTTAATTTTCCCTGTGGCCACAAAGCACGGCATCGCAGCTGTGGCATGTGTACAACCCTGAGCAGTTGCATGTCAGTGTTCAGGTGGGTGGTCTGGGGAGGCACTTAAACTATGGCTCAACTCCTGGCTACACATTGGAATGAAGCCTAAGGCGCAGCGGTGCTACATTTACAGGGTTGAATTAGACGGTGAGGAAGCAACATATTGCCCACTCACTGCCTGTCAAACGCCTCTGAAAAACTGTCCACTGTGGATCACTTTTTAGAGTGGGGGACCCTTACTGAGACTTGCAGACACTTTCAGTTGCCCCTCTGATTCTCTGCAGAGCATTGAAATCTAGGGCGTTCTGTAATGAGAATGCCAACTAGCTTGGATGGATTTTGGACTGCCGTTTGACATTGTGTGTTTATTTTGCTAACCGAGCCCAGTGTGTGTGCTCTTTTGTACACCTATTATACTAATTACAGTCAGTCATCACTTCACCTAGTTGATTCTACTGCTAGCCTTGAACAAAAATGCTATATGTGTGGTGTAGTAATAATACTTCATTACCACAATATGTTTTTTATCTGGAAAGCAGTTAGTACATGGACAGTATCACAAAAGCATTTGACATATACATATTTGTGTAAAATATAATGTATCTGTGACCATGCAGAACTTGCAAATATCATTTTGGTATCAGTTTGGTAAATGAATGAGCCAGCAACTCTGCATCACAGTGTATATTTACAAGTGTAACTACTGTGCATAGTTCAAGGAAACTAAGCCACGTGATTGTTTAACACAGAGCTCCATCATGTGTGACAGATTGTTTAAACAGTCATAAAGAGCCAACACAAAATAAACTAATCCTTTACTGAATACTTCTTTCAACAAAGAAGTGTATGGACATTTTCATAGTTAATTTAAAGACCACCTGTCATGTTTGATGGTATTTCAATGCAAATCATTTGCATAATGTCAAAAATCTAATTTTGAAATACCATCAAACATGACAGGTGGTCTTTAAATTAACTATGAAAATGTCCATAGTTCAATTAAATTACATCTGTAAATCAGAATGTCATATTCCCTTTTATTAGGCTTTGCATAGGTGTCTGTTGTGAATCCTTTTCCTGGAAGGCAAGCAAAGTATTCAGCCACATAACTGTAAAATATTGTGAGAATGCTATCATTTACATGTTATGAAATTTTACAGATTTATTTGATCAAATCTTGTCAGTTCAAAGCTTTTTTTTTCCTGGTTTATGATTACAGTGATAACATTGGCAGCATATTTGGGACTATGGAAATAAAGGCAATCAAAAGTAGTGTTGTTTACATCAACCAAACAAGGGTTGGTATAACATTTTGTTACATTTTTAGAAGTAAAAACCTGGGATACAATGATTTGCTTTCTATAACAGCACAGATGTACCAATCTTCCTTATGTCTTTTTTTTTTCTATTAAAAGTAGAGCAGTTGGAAAATTTTGCCACTGCAACAAACTTTGGAATGTGATTGGTTGCTGTTTCTTTTCAGTTTCATAACTGGAGCTCCAACCAACTTCATTTTCTCAGAATGTCTGCAATATCTACAGTAATTGCTGCAAAGGATCCAGTCTGATCCAAAATTGGGTCCTACTACTGTAGAATTTAATTCATTTGATGATCACAAGCAACACACACAGTTCTTATTTTAGGCTTTTTAGTGCAGAATGTCACGTGCAAAATAAGATTTCCTGAGCTCTGTCCATGTTTCCTGCATGGCTAGGCAGTCAATATTTATAACACTCCATAACTGAAATGTTCAGTTTTCCTAGTGCTCGCTTTTCCAGTTGTTGTGACTTGAGATTCATTTATAAATAAAAACCCTTTTCCTCTTTCATAGTCATAGGGATGGACGCACACGGTGGCGAATACCAGTCTACAGTCTTGGCCCAACATACCCAGCCCCCTTTTTTATTGGTCCCTCTGTGGATATATTTATTTTATAACCTTATAATTTTTTGATCAGCCCATATGTACAATCATCTATTCTGTTTTTTGTTCCCCGTAATTGTTTTTATGGCTCCTCATGTCCATGCCCAGATGGGCTACCCTGTGGGGGTGCACTGCCGCTTGGTCCTTGTTGGTGTGGGGGCTGCGACACCCACCGGGGGTTGCCCCCTCCTCCATGCACACTGCGGGGGGAGGGCTCCTCCCCGCTGAGTGTCGGCGCCACGCTTTCCACCCCGCACGCTGCCTCCTTGAGTGCAGCGCGAGCGGGATTTCCATGCTCGCAGATGCACTTGGGGGCGGAGCGCTGCCTTCCGGCTAGTCCTTTCCGGGCGGGGCGCCTCCTCCCCCTTCCGTTGTCACTGCGTGCGTGGCGTTGGCGGGCGGAGATGCGGCGGCGCCTATATCAGGCGCCGATCGGTGCGGACTTGGACACCTCCGGCTTGAATCCACACTCCACGTCTCCTGTCCCAGGCTCTGGCTCCGTTTCCACCCAGGTACCTTGTTCACCCTGCATTTTCACTTCTATTTTCCCACTCCTCACTGGGCCTGTTCCTGGCTCTCCTACACTCTTTCATTTTTCCTTTCTTCACTTTCACCTATCACTCCCCCTCCCTCTCCATATTCCACCTCTCTACTTTTTCTTCCCTGCCACTCACACCTGCACCCACCTATCCCTGTTTTCATCTTGGTTCCAAAACACACACACTTCCTTCACTTCCCTCATCTTCTTTGCACTGCATCATCATATGATTCTGCACTCTATTCACTTGCACCTTTTCACTCTCCACAGGCCCATCATGCTTGGGGTGCCCATCCTCCGTGCTGGTCGCACGTCCTGTGGTGGGGGCCGCTGCTTCACTGCCCGCCTCAGCCCCCATGCCCGGCAATCACCCGGGCGGTTTTCTGTGCCCCTCCAGGCGCCCTGTTGGTGTATGGACATGGTAGGTGGAGTTTTTATTCCCTCCCTCTACTTTGGGATGGAGGGGGTCCTGATTATCCATATGACCCCTCTGACATCTAACAGCAATTACTCCTCATCTATTTCAGATGAATCCTATGCTTGCTCCTGACGAGTGATGGAAATATCACGAAACGCGTAGAGCTGTCAATCATTTTTCAATCTACCTCAGCAATAAACCTTTTTTATATATCCCTTATCTTTTTATCGGGGCACCCCCCAGTGGAGGTTTAATGGGCCATGAACTATGCAGACAATCATCTGCTGAACATTATTGATTGCTATCTATGCTGATTGATGGATCGGGGAATTGTGCAACTATATAGTATCATGTTTTATACATTTGAACTGTATGTATTATTCTAAGAATGTTTCCTTTGTTCAATCGTGTAATGGTTGTATACCCTGTGATTAGTTGTATATCAACACTACTTGTATATGTATGCACCTTAATACGATATCTTACTATTCTTATTCCTTCCAAATAAATATTGTGATGATCCATCATATACTTGCCTCCCACCTTGTGCGTCATTTAAAGTCCCAATACAATTATTTTATTCTACTTTACCAAGTATTAGGGATGGAGGCGTACGACCCTACCATGTCACGACCTCATTAAAGTCCCACTTCCCCAACCCTTTTCCTCTTTCTATAAATAAAAACACACTATTAACATTGTGTTATTTTACACAGTGAAGCTATTGTCAAAAGATAGCTATAAAAGAAGCTAACCCAAAAGTGGAACTTCCGCTCTAAGTGCTGGTGACCCCTGACATGTCATTTTTTTTTTGGGGGGGAGCGGGTACCTAGTTTTCAGAGGTACCCAGCTCCCACTTCCGCCCCTGGCACGGTGGCACCGAGCGGAAGTTCACCTCTCCTCCCTCCCTGCAATCTTCTGGGACACGTAACAGGTCCCAGAAGATTACCCGGCCATTCAGATTGCGCAGTTTGTGCATGCGCAGTGTGCGCCCGGCTGTGAAGCCGGGTGCCCACACTTGCAATGCCGGCGCCGCAGAGAGAAGCGAGGCTTCGGGGAGGCCACATTGCTGGACCGTGGGACAGGTGAGAGTCTGTTTATTAAAAGTCAGCAGCTACACTTTTTGTAGCTGCTGGCTTTTAAATGGGTGGAACTCCGCTTTAAAGTAGGCCAAAGGCACAACATTGGCTCCGTGCTCGCTAGCGTTTTTATCAGCTGAAAAAAAAGCTATAAAAAAATGCTAATAGCGTTTTTGTGCTGGCTTGTTGTAGCGGTTTAGTAGCTTTTAGGAGCATTAGCGTTTTATTAACATTTTTACAGTAAATAAAGAAAAAAAAAGTTTGAAAACCGCTATTAGGGACGTTTTTAGTAGCTTTTAGTGTTTTTCCTGCCGGGAAAACACTCCCAAAAACTCTACAAAAACATTTTTTTTCTGCTTCTAGCATACAATAGTGTGTCTGGACACATAGGATAACACTATTAGCTTATAGGAGCCGAAAGCAAAAATGGCCATAACTTCTAGGAGCTTAACAAACCGCCAGTGTGCATGGAACTGTTTTGTTTTAGTTTTCCATGGGTTAGGGAAGGGTTTAAGCACCTGTCTGGTCTATTGAGACAGCCTTCCTTTCATTTCCTGTCCTGTAGGCACAACAGGAAGTGAAAAAAAACCCTCTAAAGCGAGGGAGTTCCCTGGAACAAATGTCCACAGTGGAGGATTATCCCTCAATTCCCCTGTTCTTGTGACATCTAACAGTTTAGAAATTTCTCTTTATGTCAGTCATGGTGGCAGGGGTAACCAGGACACACAGAGAGGGTGAATGTCCCTGGCAGAGACACAGACAGCAATAAAAGTCTGACAGGGGTTCCAATCCTTCCCTACACTATGCAAAACTAAAAAGAAAAAAATGTGGGTTTAAAAATACTGATGCCAACTTGACATGAAGAACACACTATTTAGACTATGTTCAGACCTGTATTTTAATACAAAGTGCCAATACAGGAAGCACTTCTATATCACAAAAGTGACATCTAAACCCATGATAATAATACACCAAGTTTTTAAAATCCCAAAGTTAGAGCTTTAACAATTCACACTGTGTCAAATGATACAAAGGCTGGAGTCCGGATGTAATCCTGAATCATACCTTAGGCCTCATGCACACTGGGGATTTTTACAGCGGCTCCTAGAGGCATTTTTTTCCTTCCTTAAAACTCCCATGCATGTTAGCCTATGTGTCCATGCAAACTGTAAATTTGTAGGAGCATTTAGTGGCATTTGAATTTAGAAGCAGGAAAAAAAACCCACTGCCAGTGCATCCGGGAGCAGCAAAGTTTAGGCAGAAAAAACACTTGACGCTTGTAAACGTGCGTTAACGCTAGGCGCGTTTAGTGCTGGAGCTTTAATTAATTTCAATGGCCAGAATAAATTATGTATTCTGGCCAATGAAATGAATTGACTCCCAAACGCTTAAATCCTGTAAACACACCTAAATGCTTGAAGCATTACACAATTTTACAATTTTCTGGTGTTTTGTTTTGTTTTTTTGCCCAAACGCTGCTGCCAGGAGAAAGGCTTCTAGGAGAGTTTAGAAATTGTCCTGTGTGCATGAGGCCTAATTCTTTAACACAGCAAACTGTCCTGGGCAGCCATAAGGGCCAGTTCACACTGGAGCGGCGCGACTTCGCTGCCCGTTCACATCTAGGCGAATTGTCAGGCAACTTGAGTCGTCTGACAATTCGCCTCAATGCTGTGCAAATGGGACCGTTCTAATAGGAGCGAATCGCTTCGCTCCGCCTTAGAAAAATGGTCCCTGCACTATTTTCAGGGCGATCACAGGCGGCTTGCATTGACTTCTATGATAGAAGTCTCCTCGCAAGCCGCCTTGAGATCGCCTGGAGCGCTGCTTCGCGCCTCTCCGCGCCGCTCCAGTGTGAACCGGCCCTAAGACAACAAAATGTTAACACGTTTCAGCTGAAGCCTTATTCATTGCTTCTTACACTAAGGCCCCTTTCACACTGGGACTGCCCGAGCTTCAGCGGTAAACCGCCGCTAATTTAGCGGCGATCTGCCACTGTTATAGCAGCGCTATGGCGCCGCTATTCGGGCGGCAGCACGGCACTTTTAACTCCCCCCCCCCACAAGGGGTTAAACAGGGGTTAAAAGTGCCGGCGCTACCGGAGTGGTGTACAGCCGCTATGGGAGCGCTGCTCATTCATTCCAATGGCAGGGGCGGTGGAGGAGCGGTGTATACACCGCTCCCCACATTCCTCTAAAATCATGCTTGCATGATTTTCTTCAACACTGCGCTAGCACAACGCCTTAGTGAGAAAGCATCCATTGAGATGCATGAATAGTTTTTTTATAGCATTATTCTAGCGGTAATTTTACCGTTATAACGCTGTAATAACGCCCCAGTGTGAAAGGGGCCTAAGGATCCTTTCACACCAGCCACTGGGTTACAACACGAGAGGAGCGAGAAGCAGCAGAATCACAGCAGTGCCGTTGTGGTGCATTGCACTGCTATTTTTTTCTCAAAGATCTTTATAAAAATGATTTTGACAGGTACCCGCTTCCACTACTTCGGCCCCCTCCTTTCCTTAAAGCCTTCTGGGACACATCGCATTTACAAAGCGCAGTGGGAAACCGGTTGTGAAGCCACAAGGTTTCACTGTTGGTTTCCCTTGGTGAAGACTGGACCCAAAGCCATTTGAATCGGCTCGGTTGAGAACAACGCTGGATCCTTGGGCAAGTAAGTGTGGTTAAATTAAAAGTCAGCGGTATTTGTAGCTGCTGACTTTTAATTTTTTTGGGGGGGACTGGAGCTCCTATTGCCTAAGAATGATTTAACCACTTCAGCCCCGGAAGGATTTCCCCCTTTAGGACCAGAGCCCTTTTTGCGATTCGGCACTGCGTCGCTTTAACTGAAAATTGCGCGGTCGTGCGACGTTGTACCCAAACAAAACTTGTGTCCTTTTTTTCTCACAAACAGAGCTTTCTTTTAGTGGTATTTGATCACTGCTGCGTCATTTCTGATCGCCGCTATAAACAAAAGAATAGCGACAATTTTGCGAAAAAAAACCAAATTTCTTACTTTTTGCTAAAATACAAATCCAAAAAAATTTCATCGGTTTTGGCCGATTTATATTCTTCCTCATATTTGTGATAAAAAAAATCGCAATCGGCGTTTATTGATTGGTTTGCGCAAAAGTGGTCGCGTTTACGGATGATGAGAATTCATTTCTGGGGTTTTTATTTTTTTTTATTTTTTACTAGTAATGGTGGCGATCTGCGATTTTTAGCGGTACTGTGATATTGGGGCGGACATGTCGGACCATTTTGACACTTTTTTGGGACCATTGGCATTTATACAGCGATCAGTGCTATAAAAATGCACTGATTACTGTGTAAATGCCATTGGCAGTGAAGGGGTTAACCTGCAGGGGGCGCGCTAAGGGTTAAGTATGTTCCCTGGGCGTGTTCTAACTGTGGGGGGACTGCTCTAGCTGGGGAAGGGAAGTGATCACAGCCTCCATGTAGAGGAAGGCTGTGATCACAGCCCTTCCCCCCTCACAGAACGGAGGTCCGTGTTTACTTACACGGACCTCTGTTCTTTCACTCCGGGGGGGGCATCGCGGGTGGCTGGCGGAGATCAAATCCGCCGCACCCGCTCCCTGGCCCTCCCCGGACACAGTGAGCGTGCGGGCGCGCCTCCAGCGGGGCGCGCGCTCACTGGGCTCGATCTCGCAGCCGCCGTCATATGATGGCGATTCGCGCAGTAGAGCCACCTTGTCGCCATCAAATGCCGATCAGTGGTCCGCAAGCGGTTAAAAAGACTGTGGGCCTGCCTTTTTTTTTCCCCCACCCACACACCACCGCAACTCCGAAGAATTGACTGATACATTTTATAAAAGTGAGGGTGATTGTATTTTTTTTTTTTTTCTGAGAAAGAATGCACCGTGCAATGAGTAAATCTTGATCACTCTTAATACTCAGTGTGAGGGGTTTAAGCTCTGACTTGGATGTTAAAAGTGCTGTATTATGATCGTGGGTTTGGATGTCATGGCATTTAGAAGATATTCCTGTATGGTACTTATTAATGCTTTTATACCCGTAGGTTAGTTTTGTGATAGCTGACTCTGCAGAGCGAGTGCAGACATTCATTTATTCCTTTTTGCTTCATGCTTATTTTAAAGTATAACTAAAGGCAAAACTTTTAGTTTTTTTTAGTTTTGGACAAAGTGGAGAGGGATTAGAACACCTGTCAGTTTTTATTGCTGTCTGTGTCCCCATTAGGGAGATTCCCTCTGTCTATTTGTCCTTTTTACCATTATCATTGAAAGTAAAAGAAAATCCCAAATTTTGGGTTGTTCCCTGAAAAGTAATAGATGGGAAATCTTCCAATGGGGACACTAGTCCTGGTGATCTGGGGGTCCCCAAGAGATTCCCTTAATTTAAAGAGATGTCTTACCACTTCCTGTTTTACTATTAGACAGGAAGTGAAGTTAAATCTCCCCAATGGGACAAAGATGGCAAAAATAAACCTTACATGTGTTTTAACCCACCCTTACTCTATCCAAAATGAAAAAAGTGTTGCCTTTATTTCTACTTTAATACCTTTCATTTATTTAAAATTTTATGTGAGTTGAAGCCATACTTATGGAAACTTGCCCTAAACTGCGGGCAAGTTTTTGCTGAATTACATTAATACCTTTGGGAATGAAACTCCCTAGTATAATACTGGCTTGAATACTGTGTAACCCTATCCTTGGCCGATCCAGTGCTAATGTGTGTGTATATATATATATATATATATTTTTTTTTTTTTTTTCAAATGTAGAGAAAAATAAAAATATGCCAAGTCCTTGAGTCGTCTTCCTCCGATGCCATTGCACATTCTCATGTAGTGCCTGGCATACTCCACAGTTCAGTGCAGACCTATCTGTAGTACATGAAACAGAATCCTGAACAAGAAGAAGCCTCGATCACATACATCGGTACACTAAACTGCAAATGTTAAAGTGCAACCAGGGAAAAAGCCCTAAAAATAACAAAGCTATTTGTTTGTGACATCCCCTATGATTTATTGACTTGTTCTGTGATCAGATACAGAATGCCTATTTTTATCTTTTCACATGCAGAAAATTTGGAGTTTTTAATTTATATCTTTTATTGGGTAACTTGTGTTTAATAAAGATGCAAGCTTTCGGGGATGCCTTAGATCAGTTTTCCTCAACTCCAGTCCTCAAGGCCCACCAACAGGTCATGTTTTCAGGCTTTCCATTATTTTGCACAGGTGATTTGATCAGTTTCACTGCCTTAGTAATTACCAGAGCATTTTAGCTGAGGGAAATCCTGAAAACATGACCTGTTGGCGGGCCTTGAGAACTGGAGTTGAGGAACACTGCCTTAGATCCCTTCTTCAGGCTTTATACAATTCTCATGCAATTCTCTTTCCACATGCACTAAGGTGAACAACCCAATACCCCCTCCAGACTATATTTTAAAACCATGTAGAAGTAATTATTAGATCGTGTATAACTACTTTATAAAAACTGAAACCAGCAACGTAGAGGTTTTATCTTCATCCAAACATATTTAAAGTGCAATTACAGGCTTTTTCTAACTATGCTTAAACCTGCTCCCACCCTCTCCTATTCTAACTACCTATTCTGAGTGCTCTCTGGTTCAGTCACATGACCTACCTAGGGGTCGGCTGCAGGGGAGAAGAGAGATCACTGACAATGGCTGAAATGCCTGGGTGGTGACGTCCCTCATTGGGTTGGTATGGGGCATCCATTGTCGGCTGTCCCTCCTCTCACCTGAAGCCGCTGCTGGGAGCTGATCACATGATCAGAGGGAGTGCCCACAAAATAGGTAAGTATAAGCTATGACAGGGTAGTTGGAGTAGAAGTTAAAAGAGGGGTGGGAACAAGTTTAAGCATAGTTGGGCAATAGCCTGGACTCCACTTAAGCCATTGAGTACGGCGTAGAAAATGTCCAGTGTTGGTCAGATATGATGTAGAGATAGAGATGTGTGTGTGTGTGTGTGTGTGTGTGTGTGTGTGTGTGTGTGTGTGTGTGTGTGTGTGTGTGTGTGTGTGTGTGTGTAGTATTTATATATTTAACTAAATACAGTTTTCCTTTGGTCCAGTGTTTTTATAAATGAACCTTCAAGCGTTTGCCTCAAATATCGCAGTGCTACAATGCCTTTGCTTGTGGTCAAAAATATGCATTGAAGCAAAGTTCAGTTACATTTTGCCCTCTTTATATCTCCACACTTGTTGATGTCGGTGTACCCATAGCATGTAGCATAAATAAAGATCCACTATGTAAGCCTGGCCGTAACATTATACAATGTTCTTGTACAATTTTCCTTTAGATTTACCAAAACCATATAATATGAGGTCAAACCTTAACACTTTTAATTAGTATACAATCAGGCAGGCCCTGGCACTACATAGTTGAAGGTAAATCTAAAGGAAATTGAATAAGAACATTGTATAATGTATGGTCAGCCTAACACATACAGAAGATAATACATTTCAGCAAATCACTGTTCATTTCTCTTGTGTATGGCTTCTCAGTGAAGTCATTGTGGTACAGATGATTCATGAAAAAACATCAACATCACTTTTGTAGAAACATGCATGCTTAACAAAAAATGCCCTTTCATCCAGCTTCAGTATATCTATTCCAATTGTTTACCTGTTTGTTCTAGTACAGATGTACAAACCTGAAACCACTAGAAAAATGATGTTTTCCAGTGAAACATCAAGATCCAAAAAGCTGAGAATCCTAAGCTGATCAAATAAAGTGGATCCAGCTTTGCTCACTGTCCTTTGGCATTTTCAGTGTGTGGCTTCTTGATGTAAATATATAGTTTCTTCCCTGATTGTTATCCCAGAATTCCTTACCATCGACCACGTATCTTATAGCAAACTGTATCGCCGAGCAGATTTGTATGAGAAAAGGCGGTAATGTGATTGTAAAAGCAAATATATCCAAGTTCAGAATACCAGTGTTGTCATTCCTTTGCCAAGCTGCAGGCACGTCACAATGGGTTTTCCAGTTGGTGAACGAATACCTGACTGTTACTGTCTTTTCAAAGGCCAAATTCAAAACTCGAATGGTGCCAGAAATCTCCAGATCTTCAGAACTAGTGACCTGTTCCAAGCAAACACAGCATTGCCTCAGGCGGTCCAGGAAATCTTCGCAGTCCGCTGGCTGTTTGAAGTCTGGCTCCAGATATTGGAGAGACACTTCCAGATCCTGGCTGCAGCACAAGTCAGAATTGATAGAGAGTCGTGAGAGAACATGCAGTGGAATAAATGGCTTATCCCCAGCATTGAACACCTTTACCTCTGCCAGCTCCAAACCAAGCGAATCTGCAAATCGGACTTTGTTGCACTGGGGTCGACGCTTGGCAGCGGTTTTCCTCTCTGGAGAACTGGGCAGAGATTTTGTTCTACGGCGTATAATCGGACGCAGTTCTGGGTCGCAGTTTTTGCCCAAAGCGGTCTCTGCCCTTAAGAGGTCACGGGGTCTCCGCTGCTCTTTGGTTAACCTTGCTCCTTGGCCACCAAAGCCTTCTGCCAATTGCACATTCTTGTAAAGGTTATTAATATAACTTAAGCTGCGAGGGATGCCAACTTCAGATTGTTGGTTGCAGCTTCGAGACATGTGAGGGCGTATTTTGTAAGACATGGCAATGTAATGGTTACAAAGTCAATCGATGGCTTTTGGCTCTACATAGTGCAATCAATCCAGTTTCTGTTTCCCTCGGTGCACTGCTCTCTGCAGACAGAAAGCAGCAGCTTAAATGTGGGCTACGTTTTTTGAATGGGATTTTTCACACAAAAGCCCTGCTAATCCCAAATGTATAGCAGTGCATGAAATCCAACCCACCTTTTATTCCAATTCCGGGTTTAGAACAGCAGTCCGTGCAGTCGTGCACTCCCCTTCACTGGGAGGCACTTGCAGCGACAGCTGACCTTCTAGATATTCACTCCCACCTTTCCTTACTGGCAGAAAGCTCCACTAGAGGACTCTGCATTGTTCTGCGCTCTGTAGTCATAGGCTTGCAGCCGATATACATTTGTAATGTCACTCTGTGTCTAACCGTGCCTTTGCTTTCTGAGCAGCAGCAAATGGGTGGGGTTTTGTCTGCTGTTAAGTCAGTTGTCCTTTTTAGTGATTGGACTATTGCTTCATCTGTCTCAGTATATTAGCCCAGCCTCTGTAGCCTTAGAAACCATCTTTACACTGTTGAAAGAAAGAAGATTGGTGTGAATTGTCATCATCGTCTGTAGATCTGAGTGGTTAATTCTACAGTGCAAACCATGTAGTCTGTGATTTTATTTCCCTCCTTATGAATGCTGCTTTTTTTTCAGCCTTGTTCACTTCTATACGAGGCACAAGGCTGAACTGAATCAAAAGTATGGGAATTTAATTCAAATCATGTACATTTGGCTGAACATGTTTGTTACAAATCACGTTTTAATATGCTGAAGTCTGATAATGCATCAATGAAAGCAAGATTAGTGCAGTGGAACAATGTCCTGCCTTTATACCAATGGCCCTCTGATTTTACTGAACCAGTAGCTGTAATAAGAACAATAAAGTCTAGATTTGTGATATTAGTCACTCGCACCTAGGAAATATATGATGATTATATGGGGCTGCTGCTGTCCCCACTAATGGGGCAGAATAGATAATTAGATGATAAACAATGCTTGCTCCTCCCAAACTACAATAATGTTAATACCAATTTAAACAATATTACTTGGACCTGTGACACTTATGCTTAACCTGTTATGGCATTGATTAATAAATAAATAGTGCTGATCAAGTGCTACATAGATCGGAAATAAAATCCCAAAACAAGTATCAAATACAGTTGTGACTATATAAAGTGCTTAATGTGACAATTGTGCAAAAAAAAGTCTCTTCTTTCAATATAAAGTGCTTAGTGCTGTAGTGCTCCTTATTATGGTGACTTCTGTGAATCCGATCTGTGGGGAGCTGAGAATCTGCACTCACCAGCTATGCTGGACTCACTTACCATATAGTAGAGAGTCTTTCGGGCTTGTAGGTCTTTATGAGGACCTATCCCGCTGCGGTGTCATCTGCTTGCTCCTTCCAGGGGGGGGGGGGGAATCGCC
>BLSH010103051.1:1918780-1955453 GCA_018402905.1 Glandirana rugosa
CTTTTAGCGCTCTTCTTTCTCCGGGTGTCAAATTATCCCTCTCTCTCTTTCTCCAATTGATTTTGGAGAGTTCAATATGTATCAGATCGAGGAAGAGATTAAGCCATTTGTTTTTGCTTAATGAGGGCATCTTAGTGGAACGAATCCTCAGATTTGAGGATCTTTTGTTAGGAGGCTCGTGTTCCAGTTGCCCCTCAATCTCCTCCAAGAGGGCATTAAGGGCATCTAGTGCTTCCTCCTCCTGGGAAGTGAATTGCTGAATGCTCGTGTCATTAACTTTGGGGGACTCATGGAATGAACGTAGTAAGACTTTCCTCAAGAAGAGCACCACGTCTTTATAAACCACGAATTCATCCATATTATTCGTAGGGGCAAAAGACATGCCTTTTTGAAGAAGTTTGACGTGGCGCTCTTCCAGAGGGAAGTCAGACAAGTTAACCACTTCAGCCCTGGAAAGTTTTACCCCCTTCCTGACCAGAGCACTTTTTGCGATTCGGCACTGCTTCGCTTAAACTGACAATTGCGCGGTCGTGCGGCGTTGTACCCAAACGAAATTTGCGCCCTTTTTTTCCCACAAATAGAGCTTTCTTTTGGTGGTATTTGATCGCCTCTGCGTCATTTCTGATCACCGCTATAAACAAAAGAAGAGTGACAATTTTTCAAAAAAACCCAAATTTCTTACTTTTTGCTAAAATACAAATCCAAAAAAAAATATAAAAAATTTTTTTCCATCGGTTTTGGCTGATTTATATTCTTCCTCATATTTTTGGTAAAAAAAAAAATTGCAATCGGCGTTTATTGATTGGTTTGCGCAAAAGTGGCCGCGTTTTCGGATGGTGAGAATTCATTTCTGGGGTTTTTATTTATTTATTTTTTTTTTACTAGTAATGGTGGCAATCTGCGATTTTTAGCGGTACTGCGATATTGGGGCGGACATGTCGGACATTTTTGACACTTTTTTGGGACCAATGACATTTATTCAGCGATCAGAAATTTAAATGACCACTTATTACTGTATAAATGTCATTGGCAGTGAAGGGGTTAACCTGCAGGGGGAGATCTAGGGGTTAACTGTGTTCCCTGGGTGTGTTCTTACTGTGGGGGGGGGGCTGGGCTGTTATGGGCATAAGAGATCAAACTGATCCCCGTGACAGGGATCAGTAGATCTCCTATGCTCCTACTAACAGAGTTTTTTGCCTGTGGCTGCGCATCACGGCTCCCCGGCAGACATCGGGTCCGCCCGAGCTGCGGGCACACTCCTCAGGAGCACGACGGGCGCGCGCGCCCCCCCCCTAGTGGCCACCCACAGATCGCCGTTTTTTACGGCGATTGGCGCTCAGCGTCCACACTGCCGCCGTGAATACACGGCAGGCGGTGTGGAACCGGTTATAGTTTAATTTAGGAAAAATTTAGCCTGTTCAGACCTGGAATAACACATTGATAAAGCAGGTAGCTAACACTCACTTCAGTTCCAGGATGACACTTTCTGTTGTATTGTATTGTATTGTATTGTATAATATTTATATGGGATATCCTGGTTTCCTCTTAGTGGTTGTCAACCCTTGACAACCACTTTAACCTACAGGTAAGCCTATAATAAGGCTTACCTGTAGGTTCCCTCTATATCTCCTAAACCTGCATGGTTCAGGAGATATACAGTGTGCTGTGATGTGCCAACGTCATTGGGCACATGCGCAGTGAAGAAACGGCCCCCGTGCCATTTCTTCACTGGGATCGTGCCGTGATTGGAGGCTCCTGCACGCATGCACCGGAGTGACGTCACGCGGCTCCGGCCAGTCACAGAGCCGGAGTCCATGGCCCTGGAAGGAAGAGGGGCAGAAAATGGACACGGCCTGGAGCGGGGACATCGCTGGACATTGCGGGCTTCCAATGCAGGTAAGTGCCACATAGTGGGCTAATATGCGATGCATACTAGCGCATTATGCTTTTACATTGCAGGGTAATAAAGAGGAAGTAAACCCCATCAGGGTTTACTTCCTCTTTAAAACCCTAAGGGCCCATTCACACCAGAAACTGCACATAACTGCATTTTTGACTGCATGTTTGCATGCATTTGAAGTGCGTTTGGTCGCGTTTTGCGCTGCACTTAGCACTGCATTTGCAGTGCATTTTTCTATATGTTTTTTGGGCTTGGCTATTTTGGCTTAAAGGGGCGCAGTGCGGTGCGCTTAAAGCACATTTGTAGTGCGTTCCCTACATTTGCAGTGCAAAAAAATGCAGCATGCTCTCCTTCTTCTTCTTCTTCTTCTTTAACTGTGCTGAACTGCACTGCAATGATGTGAACTATGCCAATAGGATTACCTTGATTTTGGGCTGTCTATGCAGTTGGAGTCCAGTTCAAAATGCATCAGATTGCAGACAACTGTGTCCGGTGTGAAAGGGCCCTTAGGGTAAATTCACACTATATGCAGTGACATGTTTTTCTGCATGGTAAAACGTCTGCCACTG
This sequence comes from Glandirana rugosa, assembly GCA_018402905.1. Taxonomy (NCBI): domain Eukaryota; kingdom Metazoa; phylum Chordata; class Amphibia; order Anura; family Ranidae; genus Glandirana; species Glandirana rugosa. Next base: position 1,921,250 of record BLSH010103051.1, read on the forward strand.
CAGGGACACACAGGAAACGATTGTTTCCTATGTGTCTCCATTCACACTGCAACGCGGTTCATGGGTGCGATAACATCATGTACAAATGCTGAGTTTTAGCAGCACAGTGCCAAAGGCAGCGCACTGTGCTGAATTGCACAGCACCACATTGCACTGCTGTACATTGCCGTCAATGAAGTCTACATTTTGTACACAAAGTTCGTACAGAGAAATAAAAAGGGAGCAGTGCGATGCACTGAATCATGCGCCACTCTGCTCCCTACCATGGTCGGCAATGGAGAGCTGTGGCAGCTGTGCATTGTGTGAGAATTCAGCCTTGCTCACTAACTGATTCATTTGCTTCCACTAAAAATGCCCCTCGTGTCTGTGGGTCCATCTGTGGTAGAACCATTAGGGCCGGTTCACACTGAGGCCATCCGACTTCGGGGCGACTTTGCTAGGCGATTTGAAAAGGCGAAGCAGCGCGATTGTGAAGCGAAGCGGCGAGATTGCGAAGCGATTTCAGGCGATTTTAGGCGATTTCAACACGAGTACCTGGGACATGAGAGGTGTGTCTTCTGACAAAATTATGTTTTTCTTCCTGGAAAGTCGCTTCTTCATAGACAGGGATCCGACTTGGAAGCAAACTTCCATTGACTTCTATGGGCTCAATTCGCCTAGAAGCCGCTTGAAAATAGTACAGGAACCTTTTTTGGAATCGCTTTGGACTTGAGTAGCGCATATTAAGACGGCTCCATTCATTCCAATGGGATTTCTGATGTCAGGCGATTTGAGGCGAATTGGGGCGACACAAGTCGGATCGCAAATCGCCTAGGATCGCCTCAGTGTGAACCGGCCCTTAGCCTGCGGTCTCTCCTGAAGATACAGAATGAGATGCATGTCTCTATGTACTCCTGTAAGGCTCGGTTCACACTGCTGCAAACTCTACTGCGGATTTAAGCCATTGCGATAGATTAAATTCGCAAGTCATCTCCAGTAACATAGTGTTCTATCAGGGCACACATAGATGCGTTGCGAATCTAACCCGCAAAGAAAAAGGGTCCTGTGTGAGTTTGATCCATGTGCGATGCTGTGCGTTATGAATTCAGCTCCATAGACTACAATAGAACACGGATTGAAAACGCAATCTCCCATTCACATCACTGCGATAGCTTCCCCCTCCAACTCCAGCTACAGCTTTGCAGTAGATTCGCACCAACACATGAAGAAATCGCACTTGTGTCTGAACTGAAAAAACTTGCATCGCAATCGTATTCAATTCACAGAAAATTTGCACCGCAACAGTGTGAACCCAGCCTAAAGCATTTATGAAAAAAAAAAAAAAACTCAATATAATTTATTTAGAAAAATCAGGTAAATTCTGCTAGGTGCAGATTTTTAAAGCACCTCTACTCCTCAGTAATCTAAACCTGCATATGAGAAACAGTGCATGTTCTCTAAAACCTTTAATGGTAAAGTGTTAAGAGCTACACATGCATCTCTCTGACGTTTTACGGTTATTTAAAGCAGCTGCCTACCTTGCACATGGGAGTTGATCTGTAAAGTGTTGGTTTAGGTTGAGGTATACATTTACTGCAGCATTATCTGTATTATGCTAGATTTTACCCACAATCCTCTGCACTCCAGTGACAGCCCCATTTCTTTGAGGTTGGAAGGGAGGAGCTGTGGGCTGCGCTCACCTCACATCAAGCATTTCACCCGTGACATCAAAACAAACCGTGCCAGAGGGACTGTGGATAAGGAGAGAGAAGGGAGGCAGAGCGCCTTTATTGTGTCATGGAGTGCAAGGACAGGCGGCGTCTTCTGTAGGCACCATGAAGGGTTTAAGCAGATGCACTGCCATTTCATTGTAGCCTACGCTTACACTCCTACCAAATCTGTGATGGGACCTGTAGTCCAGGATTCTCACATTCTAGAATGACAAAGAACAGACTGCAGAGACATGGTAATGTAAGGAAATCCTTTCCGCTCATCTCCTTCTCTGTAGTGCACAGTATTTCATCCTGATATTGTTATATCTGCAGGGAAGCAACATATCAATGAGCAGTTACAGGGGTAATCATTATGCAGTGATTTGATGCAATATTCTGTCATTCATTTTATTATTTCTGATCTATATTATAAAATGTATATGATGTATGTTTTCATTATATTTACCTATACAAGTCCTCTTTACATTGTTATGGTCTTTTTTTGGTTATTTGTGTTCTGAAGTGCAGAAGCCAGTCTTACATTTATCATGTAAAAAGGATGTGTTCTTTGGCACGCTATTGGGCTATTAATCCTGTGCTGGTAGTACTTGCTGTTTTCTAAGAATGATTATAATTAACCAGTATGCATGAAGATTTTATGATACTCAGTGGCGGCTGGTGAAGTTTTAGGATGGGGGGGGGGGGCACCAGGCCCCGCCCTTCCGTTTTGACCCCTCCTACTTCTAATAAGCCCCACCCTGTATAGACTCCACCCACTCCGTCCCCTGTATTCCACATATTGTGTCAGGAGTATACAGCTCAGCGTCACAGGACACAGTAAACAGCTCAGCATCACAGGACACATTATACAGCTCAGCATCACAGGACACAGTATACAGCTCAGCATCACATCACAGGACACAGTATACAGCTCAGCATCACATCACAGTATACAGCTCAGCATCACAGGACACAGTATACAGCTCAGCATCACAGGACACAGTATACAGCTCAGCATCACATCACAGGACACAGTAAACAGCTCAGCATCACAGGACACAGTATACAGATCAGCATCACATCACAGGACACAGTATACAGCTCAGCATCACATCACAGGACACAGAATACAGCTCAGCATCACAGGTGGGGTAATTTGCAGCCAATAACACAGGTGGGGGTACATTGCAGCCAATAACACAGGTGGGGGTACATTGCAGCCAATATCACAGGTGGGGGTACTTTTGCAGCCTGTCCCCATCGGTCCCTTGCTCGTCGTGGCACGGTCACTGGTCAGGGTCTACGTAGGAGCGCGAGTCACGTCCACTGCCACAGTGACCCACCCACCGCATCCATGCCATCCAATCACACTGAGTCATAGGCTCAGGGCAGCCATTCAGACTATGAATGTGCGCCTATTCAGCGCACATCAATAGTCTTCAATGGCTGACCAATAGGCTCACTACTTGGCTGTAAGGTGACAGCCAAGGAGCCGGAAAAAAAAAGTCAATCAATGTACCGGCACCTCCTGTAGGGGCCGGGCTGACTTTTTTTTTTTTCTTCTTAGCCAGTGGGGAGGCGGTGCCTAAGCGCCCCTTCTTATAGACCGGCCGCCCCTGATGATAATCATAAATTGTCTCAGTCTGAGATCTGTAACCAACCGTAGGGCCTACCAGGCATCATGATATATCCATGAAAAGCCCATGCCCATGGTCATGAATCTATAGACATCAGTCCTATTTTTTATATACAATGACTCTTGGGGTTTACCCAACCGTGAAGTAATTTATAATGTAAAAATGAACATTTTACGTTTTCGGCCCCTTTCACCCTTGTGTGACTTGTCCTGCGACTTCGGACTGCAAAGTTGCGTGATAAGTTGTACCCCATGATTTCCAACAAGTACCATTCATATCTGTGCGACTTCAAAGTAGTCTCTGCACTACTTTGGTCCGACTTTGATGCGACTTGAGGTCCATTGACCTCAAGATTACACAGATATTGCTTCAAGTCGTGTCAAAGTTGCGTGACTTTCAGGTCGTACAAGTGTGAAAGGGACCTTAATTCAAGGCAAATGCTGGACTGTGGTAATGTTCTAAACTAACATTGGTGCAGAAAAGCAAGCACCATAAGGAGCAAAAGCATAACTTTATTGCATGTTTTTTTTTTTTTGTTTGTTTTGTTTTGTTTTATTGCTAGAGCCACCAAAGTTCTTATGTAGGAGGTTTGATTTGAAGCAGTATATGAAAAAAGGGTCTGTTTAGAGTTTAAAATTAGCAAGGCACTTTGGTATGACGTTGTTCCTTGTTGACTGCACACAAAACTGAAGCAAGACTTTGACATCTTACGGTGCTAACTGTGCAGCAATGTACATGTATAATGTCTACAGCTTCACTTTATAGGGATTGTCCACTTTGAGAAGTACAGAACTATTGTCATTAAAAACAGGCAGGGGAGTTCAAAATGGCTCTTACGCCATTTTTCTGCCAGTAGTTCCCTTAGGAACAACCTGCGCCTAATTCAGGCAAGTATGTGTGCCAGTGTTGGTAACATTACCAACACGTGCAGCAAATTCAGGTAGTTCCTACTACCGCCACTTAAAGAATCTATCACTATAGCAGCGACAATTTTTCAAAGAAGTAAGAAAAGAAAAGGTTTGGGACTTTATATGATGCAAAAGACCAATTGGAAAATAACTTGGCCCCTTTATTGACATAAACATGTATCATGTCACATTGCAGTATTTATGCGTATGTAAAAATAATTTCATATATACACACTAGGGGTGCGCATCTTCACTGGCCTCACGATTCGATTCGATTACGATTATCAGGTCAACGATTCAATTCGATTCCGCGATGCATCACGATTAGGATACAGGGGTGTCGGTGGGTGGTGAGGGGTGTCAGTGGGTGGCTGTGGGGTGTCATTGGGTGGGTGAGGGGTGTCAGTGGGTGGGTGTGGGGTGTCAGTGGGTTGCTGTGGGGTGTCAGTGGGTGGCTGTGGTTGTCAGTGGGTGGCTGTGGGGTGTCAGTGGGTGGCTGTGGGGTGTCATGGGTGGATGTGGGGTGTCAGTGGGTGGGTGTGGGGTGTCAGTGGGTGGGTGGTGAGGGGTGTCAGTGGGTGGGTGGGTGTCCTCTCCTTCCCCAGCCACTCAGGGGTCCTCTCCTCCCCCAGCCACTCAGGGGTCCTCTCCTCCCCCAGCCATCCAGGGGCCCTCTCCTTCTCCAAATGGCCACCCAGGGGTCCTTCTCTTCCTCCACCAACCATCTGACTCCTCCACATCCTCAGTGTCCTCCCAGCGGCACCCTCACCTGGCTCTCCTCCGGCCGTCCTTCACCGTCACACCTCTGACTGGAAACGCCATGGCTGCTCTTCCGGGGGCCAATGGCTCTGCTCTCCTCCCCAGAGTCTCATGCACCACAAGCCCGGCCGCATCAGCTGCAGCGCCAGCATGGACAGGCCAAGCCGTCCTTCAGCTCCGGCTCTGGCCCTTCATGTCCCCGCCAACACGTACGCACAGCGTGGCTCCTCATGGCCAGGTGAATATGACAAGGGGGAGGAGCCGCGATGACGTCAGCAAACATCGCGATTCAGCTGATCTCTGCATCGATGCAGAATCGGGCAGGCCTGAATCGCGATGCATCGATGCGCCGATTAAATTCAACACCCCTAATACACACACACACACACACACAAGTCATCAAATAATACAATTCATATATATATATATATATATATATATATATATATATACATGAACGGATGAACAGCATACACTGCTCACATTTTTGTAAATATTTTATTACCTTTTCATGTGACAACATTGAAGAAATGACACTTTGCTACAATGTAAAGTAGTGAATGTGCAGCTTGTATAACAGTATAAATTTGCTGTCCCCTCAAAATAACTCAGCACACAGCCATTAATGTCTAAACCACTGGCAACAAAAGTGAGTACACCCCTAAATGAAAATGTCCAAATTGGGCCCAATTAGTCGTTTTCCCTTCCCGGTGTCATGTGACACGTTAGTGTTACAAGGTCTCAGGTGTGTTAAATTTGGTGTTGTCGCTCTCACTCTCTCATACTGGTCACTGGAAGTTCAACATGGCACTTCATGGCAAAGAACTCACTGAGGATCTGAAAAAAAAAATGTTGCTCTACATAAAGATGGCCTAGGCTATAAGAAGATTGCCAAGACCCTGAAACTGAGCTGCAGCACAATGGCCAAGACCATACAGTGGTTTAACAGGACAGGTTCCACTCAGAACAGGCCTCTCCATGATCGACCAAAGAAGTTGAGTGCACATGCTCAGCGTCATATCCAGAGGTTGTCTTTGGGAAATAGACGTATGAGTGCTGCCAGCATTTCTGCAGAGGTTGAAGGGGTGGGGGGTCAGCCTGTCAGTGCTCAGACCATACGCTGCACACTGCATCAAATTGGTCTGCATGGCTGTCGTCCCAGAAGGAAGCCTCTTCTAAAGATGATGCACAAGAAAGCCCACAAACAGTTTGCTATAGAGAAGTAGACTAAGGACATGGATTACTGGAACCATGTCCTGTGGTCTGATGAGACCAAAATAAACATATTTGGTTCAGATGGTGTCAATCGTGTGGGGCGGCAATCAGGTGAGGAGCACAAAGACAAGTGTGTCTTGCTTACAGTCAAGCATGGTGGTGTCATAGTCTGGGGCTGCATGAGTGCTGTCAGAACTGGGGAGCTACAGTTCATTGAGGGAATCGTGAATGCCAACATGTACCGTGACATCCCTGGGCCGCAGGGCAGTATTCCAACATAACAACCCCAAACACACCTCCAAGACGACCACTGCCTTGCTAAAGAAGCTGAGGGCAAAGGTGATGGACTGGCCAATTATGTCCCCAGACCTAAACCATATTTAGCATCTGTGGGGCATCCTCAAACGGAAGGTGGAGGAATGCAAGGTGTCTAACATCCACCAGCTCCATGATGTCATTATGGAGGAGTGGAAGGGGACTCCAGTGGCAAACTGTGAAGCTCTGGTGAACTCCATGCCCAAGAGGGTTAAGGCAGTGCTAGAAAATAATGGTGGCCACACAAAATATTGACACTTTGGGCACAATTTGGACATTTTCAATTATGGGTGTACTCACCTTTGTTGCCAGTGGTTTAGACATTAATGGCTGTGTATTGAGTTATTTTGAGGGGACAGCAAATTTACACAGTTATACCAGCTGTACACTCACTACTTTACATTGTAGCAAAGTGTAATTTCTGTGTTGTGTCAGGAACCATGAATCAGACTGAGTCAGAAGTGTATTAAAAATCACACATTTTAATAAAATGGTAAAATCGTATAAAACAGAGCAAACCTAGTCAAAACATAGCCAGAGTTCGGTAATCAGAGCGGGTAGTTAGAACAAACCAGTGAAACAGGAATCCAGAGATCAGTGTAGTAGAGGCAGCAAACAGGATCATGAACCAGAAGGGAAGTCAGCCAAGCAAAGTCTTTAACAGGAAAACACAGCAGAGAGTATCTGGATATGTTGACCAGGTGAAGGCACAGGGGATCTGATCCAAGCAGTTTAAGTAGCCAGCAGGGCTGGCTGACGAGCAGAAAATGAAGACCAGGTGAGTCATTGTGGAATGAAGAGTACTGGCATTTAACCGACAGCTGAACAACCTGAGCTCTGAGAAGGGAGGGCTGAGCCCAGCCCTCACATGTTGTCACATAAAAAGATATAATAAAATATTTAACTGGCTCACGTAGATTTACTGCTGCAAGTTGGCAGCATAGGGCAAATCACCGTTTATAAACGGTGATTAGTGCACGTGCAGCTAGGGGGCGAGCGCGCGCCACCGCCGAGGGGCTCTCTTGCCCACCGCACGCTCCCTGAGTGAAGCCACGACGTCGGGCGATCTCTATGTCCGCCGGCGACCCTTGATCGCCTGCTACAGAAGAAAAGCGGGGAACCGCTGATGTAAACACGGCGGTTCCCCACTCTGTCAGGCGGCATGACAGTGATCTACTGTTCCTTGTCATCGGGACCAGTTAGAACCCTTTCGTTCCGGAACATTTTTCAGGTACTGCGGTGCTAAAAATAGCGCCTGTGCAACGCCTTAAAAACTCCCCCCATTCTTCCCACTGTGAAAGCTCAAGTGCTTTCACTTTGGGGCGGTGCGCTTTCAGGACGAGAAGAAAAGTCCTGCAAGCCGCATCTTTGGGGCGGTGCGGTGAGCTGTGTATACACCACCTCTACACCGCCCCCTCCATTGAAAAGTAATGGACAGTGCTCCCAAAGAGGCTGAACACCGCCTCGGAAGTGCCTAGCGGCGTCGCTTTTAACCCCTTGCTAACCCCTTCCCTGCCATAGCACCGCTATAATAGCAGTAAATGCGCAGCTAATTAGCTGATTAGTGGCGCTTTACCACTACCGCCCCTCCCCGCCCCAGTGGGAAAGTGCCCTTTGATCTGTCATGCCCCTGCCAGCCCAGCCCCCACACAGTTAGAACACACCTAGGGAACACAGTTAACCCCTTGATTGCCCCCTGCAGGTTAACCCCTTCCCTGCCGACAGGTATACAGTAATCAGTGGCTATTTTTAGCTCTGATCGCTGTATAAATGTCAATTGTCCCAAAAAAGTGTAAAAAAAATGTCCGATCTGTGCACTGCAATATCGCAGTTCCGATAAAAATCGCAGATCGCCGCCATTACTAGTATAAAAAAAAAAGTAAAAATTCCATAAATTAATGCTCATAGTTTGGTTTGCGCAAAATTTGGCGCATTTACAATCAATATACGCCTATTTTTTTTTTTCTTTTTACCACAAATATGTAGAAGAATACATATCGGCCTAAACTGATGAATAAATTTGTTTTTTTATATATATTTTTTTGGACATTTATTTTAGCAAAAAGTAAAAAAAATGGTCATTAAGGGGGTAAATCCTTCCGGGGCTGAAGTGGTTAAAAAATGTGAGGGGTGTACTCACTTTTGTGAGATACTGTAGATAGATCAACAGCACGTTGCAGTAAGCAGGGTAATAGTACTCCATAATAATATGATTGGTAAAAATGATAAAAGAATGATGATAAAGTCAAGATGGGACTATAACTATATATATATATATTAAAACATGACAGCATCCTAATGTTTGACGCATTTTACGATAAAACCACTTCATTACGAACAGACGCGTCCAAATGTTTAGGGCTAGGATAAAGGAGCATATGATACTGCAGTATAAAGGCTGCTGAAAATGTCAGTCCCGGGAGCTGAGAAATTAGGGACCCCAGTACGGATCGAATGAATGTGCAGTGTCCCCCAGGAAAAGTAAAAATCTCCATATTGCACTGAATACTAGTGGTGTTAGTTAAGGGCCGGATCCTCATGTAAGTGCAACATGCCCGAGTGTACAGTCCTTTTAGGAAACTGGTAGTAATTAAAGCAGTATTAAGCCCAAAACCAAATATGTAATATATTGCAGCTTACCAATAATTAGATGTATTGCCTGTTTTTAGTTTTTCTTTTTTTTTCCCTCTGTTTTCCCCTGGTTATCTGGCCTGTAACATACCTTATACAGACAGATTTAGACATCTCCGTTGTCTGTCACTGTTAGAAGTACTATCAGATTTAAATAGAGTAACAAATTGAAGCTGAACTCCAGCTAATAGCTTATACTCAGTTATAGCAAACCGTTTTTTTTCCTTTTGGGATAAAAGATTTACATAAAAAAGTTGTAAGCACCCCTTCCAGTGTTAAATGGTCCGTATAATCCATGTAACTGCGAGACAGCTTTTCTGTTAAAAAACGGCAGACTTGCTGTCTGGACCACCAGATGAAAATAGAAGAAAGCAAGCATAAAAAAAAGAAAATGAATACAGCCATCACATCTTAAAAAAAAAAAAATAGTAAGCTTCAATATAATAAATGTTTGCTTTTGGGTTTGAGGCTGGATTCACACCTGTCCGGTGCAAATTCCAGCTCCGTTGTCTGTGAGAAGGAGAGGAGGGGGAAAGATCCCTGCTCAATGCGGAAAACACATCTGCAAATTAGATGCGTTCCCATTGAACAGAATGGCCCTGGAATTCGCAGCACAATGTCCAGAAAACGCACACGTTTTCTGTGCAACGCGGACTGCGAATGCACCGCACATATGTAAACCGGACACTTGTTTTCAAGTGTCCTGCGAATTGGATGCGGTGTAAGCCACATTCAATTCACATAGGTGTGAACCCAGCATAATACTGCTTTAAGTGAACTGTTGTACAGAAGTAGGGCAGTATTCATAGTGGACCATGACTGTGCTAGCAATCTGTCATGTATGTGACAGCTTCTCCAACAGGGCTGCATCCTCTACCTCATAAACAGAAGGGCCGGGCATACAGCTGATGTCGTTACCCAAATATTGGCAATACATGTGCTAACTACATGCAGTTTTTCAGCAAACTGAGATAACCACAGAACCCCTAAAGAATCTGTCAATTTCCTTTAGTCACAGAAGAGATCCCGGTCTGTCAGATCCAAGACAGAAGAACTGCAAAAATGCAGTCACCTAAAGAATCCCGTGAGAAAATCGCACACATTCAGCAATGCACAGAAGGTACAGTTCTGGCCATTTTATTGCTTGTCATATCTGGATTGATTTTTTTCTTAAAAGAATTGCAAAAATTGTGTTTTAATCTTTTAGTTAGTCCAGCCTTCAACCTTGCAGTATGCAACAGAAGGAAATCTCGGTGCTAGCAAATTGGTAGGTAATGGTGCATACACTTTCTTTGGGTCATAAATTTTCGTTAACAGTTGGCTGTTGCACACATTTCACTGCATGTTTTGTTTCACTGGTTGGCACGGTTTTCATAATAGATTTATTCTGATTGTGTAGCAGGACATACATTTTATGTTGTACTAATACATTTATTTTACTTTTCTTAGGTGTCCCAGCCACCACTGAGACATTCCTTGAATGAGAAAATGTACCCCGATAATCCTCAGCAACCAATAAGGTAGATTTGTTACACTTAATCTCTCCCTCCCGGTGTCTCATGTCCTGTTACTTCACTGTTGACCACACAACAATGAGGCTTTCATTACCTATTTCATATTATATTTATGAAACACCGGCTACGAAGCAATTTGTTTCAGCAGTTTATATATTGTAACTGGAGATTTGTTTCTTCCAGACTATGCTACATTACAACCCCGGTGCACTGGCCCATGACAATAATGTCTTAAAATGAATTGGTACTTTCTGTAGTGTGAACAATGATGGACAGCTATAACAATGTTAATTGCAATAGGAACCAAAACATTTGTTTCCTCCTTTATCATGCACAATTGCATATAGTGTTAGTGAGAAAGAAGGCTCCATGTTTACTGAAGCAGCCTATTCAAAATACTGTCTTGTTGCGTAGCAAGAGTAATATATGCTAAATTAAAGTAGAACTATTGGCAAAACATTTTTTTTAGAGTAAGGGAGGGTTATAACCCCTGTCAGTTTTTTTTTCTGACATCTGTGTCCCATTGGGGAGATTTACTGTGACTTCCTGTCCCTTAGCCAAAACTGAGAAAATCCCTGCCAATTAAGGTAATCCCTTGGGAACCCTTCGGTCCCCATTGGAAGATATTCCACTATTTTTGTTCTGGGGACATCCCAAAATTTGGGATTTTCTTTTAATTTCAGTGATAATGGTACATTACTGTATAAAGGGTGAATCTCTCTAATGTGGGCACAGACTGCAATAGAAACTTAATTTAACCGGTTCCCGACCTGCTCGCGTACATTTACTGCTGCAGTGTGGCTCTATTCCGCAAATCGCCGTCTATGAACGGCGGCTCGCTCTCGTGCCCGCCACACTCTGCAGGAGTGTGCCAGCTGCTTTGGGCGGACCCAATGTCCGCTGGCGAGCCACGATGACCTGGCAGAGAAAGAGAACGGGGAACCGCCAATATAAACACGGCGGTTCCCCGCTACTGATCCCTGTCACTGGGATCAGTAAGATCTCTTATGCCCATGGTAGCCCAGCCCCCTCACACTTAGAACACGCCCAGGGAACACAGTTAACCCCTTCACTGCCCACTGCAGGTTAACCCCTTCCCTGCCAATGACATTTATACAGTAATCAGTGGATATTTAAATTTCTGATCGCTGTATAAATGTCATTGGCCCCGAAAAAGTTTTAGAAATGTCTGACATGTCTGCCCCAATATAAAAGTCCTGATAAAAATCTCAGATCGCCGTCATTACTAGTAAATAAAAATAAAAAAAAAATTTGTAAAAACGCCAGAAATGAATTCTCATGGTTTGTAAACGCTGCAACTTTTGCGCAAACCAATCAATAAACGCCGATTGCGATTTTTTTTTTTTTTTTTTAACAAAAATATGAGGAAGAATATAAATCGGCCAAAACCGATGAATAAATTCGTTTTTTTATATATTTTTTTTTTATTTTAGCAAAAAGTAAGAAATATTGATTTTTTTTGCAAAATTGTCGCTCTGTTTTTGTTTATAGCGGTGATCAGAAATTACGCAGAGGTGATCAAATACCACCAAAAGAAAGCTCTATTTGTGGGAGAAAAGGACGCAATTTTTTTTTGGGCACAACGTCGCACGGCAGTCAGTTAAAGCGACGCAGTCCCGAATCGCAAAAAGTGCTATGGTCCTATCATGGGAAATCCTTCCGGGGCTGAAGTGGTTAAAAAAGGTGTTCTGCTCCATCCCCACTCTGTCCAAAACTAAAATTAAAAAAATTTGCCTTTAGCTGTAGTTTAGTTGTTGGCCAACGACACCCAGATCAGCATAGGATTAAAGTGGTTGTTAATCCACTTGTATAAAATGCTCCCATTCCCTCTGTATTAGCACAATAAGTTACATAGAAACATAGAAAAGTGACGGCAGAAAAAGACTGAGTAGTCCATTGAGTCTGCCCCTTTTTATTTATTTTTTTTTTTTTTTAATATTTTTTTTTACATTAACCTTGTTGTCTGACTATAGATTTATGTTTATCCCAAGCATGTTTGAAGCCATTTACTGTTGACTGTCTCACAACCTCTGTTGGTAGTTTAGTTCCCCTGTGCCTGAGTTATAACATATATATATATATATGTATTTTATTTATTTCTGTATAGATAACACACAGGTTTCCTAGGATCAGTTGTTGTTTTTTTCTCTCTCCTCTGCTCAGCCAAGAATTCCTGAGGGTGGGGCTGAGCACTGCTGCTGACGTCAGCTGGAGAGAAGAGGAGAGCGAGCCCTGTGTAGGAAGCCAGTGTGTTATCTATACAGATAAGAATATTTATGATATAACACGGACACAGGGGAAGTTCTTGTTCTAATACAGAGGGTATAGGAGCTTTTAAAGTTCATTATGAGAGCAGAGAAGAGACTCTATGTATTGACAGGGAGAGGGAAGGGAAGCTGAAGACAGGCATAGGAGAGCTGCTAGTGACAGACCAGGGGCTCTCAAGATCAGCTAATATGATAAGGGGAGTCAGCACTCAGGGGGAAAGTCAGGACCTGGAATTATCAAACAGGTATTTTAGGGGATAAAGCGGGATAATTTAAAAAGCAAAAGCACCATGCTGCTAATTGCACATTAAAGAGACAGGAGCTGAATTTTTTTTTTGGGTTAACAAACGCTTTAAAGGTGCTTTCTCCCCCACCTGGAGATCCCTTTGTGGAGAACTACAAGTCTGAGGTTTGCCCTCAGGACTCTGAATATGTCTCTTGTGTGGGGATGGAGTGATTTGTTATGCACTATAGGTATTCTGTGGCCCCTGGAGGTGCTTTTCCTGACTACCTCCCCTAACTGGGAAACAGTGAGCTCAGACATAGGATCTGTGTCTCTCACTCTGCATTGTCACAGCACATAAGCTGTGCTGCGGCTATTCCTTCTCAGCTTTCCCCTCACAGGAGATTGACACAGCACAATGGAAGGGGTGGATCCAAGCTAAGTGGGCAGACCGTGGGCTCCATCTTCTTACCTCTCTCCTGCTGTTCTCCCTATCAGCTGGTGCTGGGGCATGCAGGGGGTGGCTCCTTCCTCAATCATCGCTTCAGGGAGCAGATTGGAAGCAGGTTGCTGCATCGCTGATCCTCCAGACTCAGAGCGGCGCTTTTCAGCAGAGGACACAGGTGGTCTCCTCAAGGTGCTGGGCTGCTGCTGTCCGGAGTTACTACTCTGTATACAGCAGTGCTGTTCAACAACCATCGCCAGCAGCAAGTGCTGGTCCATTGGAGGGATGAGTGATCCTTTGGGGGTGTTGCCCCCTATCTGCTACCACGTGCCAGCATGGCCAAGTCACAGCAGGTGGGCGGCAATAAAGTGGCAGGGACCCCCCCAAGGGCAGGGAACCCATGACTATATTAGGACTTCTCCTGGATGGACCCCTCGTATTTAGGCTGTCAGAGTCCCCCAGTCTTGGAGGCATCTGCTCCCACATCAGATGTGAGCCAGTCAACGTTGGGCCCTTCCTTAACCATCTCCAGTGCTATGGAGGGTTTTGTGTCCCATATGGAAAGGGCCTTCGCACATAGGCTGGCTATAAAGCACCTGCCTCCTCCCATGTCGGTGTCTGACAAGTCAGATGCTGAGCTGCCTCAGTCCTCCCCTCCAGGGTCCCCAAAGGCCTCTTCAGATAGTAAAGGTGAATTGCCGGCAGTGAAGTTGAGTGAGAGAATTCATTTCTCATCTCATTACGGTGGTCAAGGAAACCCTGAAGATTTCCAGCTTCTGCTTATGGACTCTCAGGTTCCTTATGGGACTTACAAACGGAAGAGATCATCCAAGGTTTTCCCATATGATACCTTTTTTGATAATCTCATTTACAATCCAATTAGCCAAGCCAATTACCACCACTGATGCCAGCATTTTTGGCTAAGGGGGGGGGGGGGCCCAGGATAGAGCACCGCTGCTAATCTCTGCAGGAGTTTAATCTTCCTATCAATATTTTGGAACTTAGAGCTAGCCAATCATCAGGGATCATGAGCCTTGATTACACACAGATATTGCCACTCCTCTCTGCTTTCTACTCTAAAAGTTTTTTTAAGGTTTTAAGAATTGTGTATCTAAAACCCCAACTCCAGTCCAAGATGATTTGTTTTAGATAGAATGAAGCTTTATGGCCTGTGCTTTTACTGCTGTCTGTATCCCCTTAGGGAGGGATTTCCCCTCACTTCTTGTCTCGGTTGGACCCTGTGGATCAGGGCATTACCAGGAGAGAATTTATAGGGAGAATCTTTACCCAGTGGGTACACACAAGAAGAAATACATAGAGATTTTACGTTTTTTTTTTCACTTTAACCAAAATGAAAAAATATGGCTGGTACTGGGCTTTAAAGTACCGTATATACTCGTGTATAAGTCGACCCGTGTATAAGCTGACCCCCCTACTTTTGCCCAAAAAATATGGGAAAACTTATTGACTCACGTATAAGCCTAAGTGGGAAAGATACCATGTAATCGGGAGTGTGTGTGTGTGTGTGTGTGTACAACTGTTTATTTTTTACAGTACAGTATACTTACTTCCTATGTATTGAATAAGGCTGCTGTGTTCTTCACATATGTCAAATGCAAAGAAAAAAAAACACAGTTTTGTCATTTGAATATCTGACCGTATTAACCCTTATTGTTCACACAATAAGGGTTAATATGGTTAGTTAATCGAATTGCCAAACTGTTTTCTTTTCTTTTACATTTACATAAGAAGGGCACGGCAGCCTTATTCCATTCATAGGAAGTGCCTGTGTCCTCTGCCCTTACCTTCAGCCCAGTCACGTCGCAAGTGTGACTGAGCTGAAGTTCCGCCCTCCAGCAGGCCGTCAGCGGACGTGACGGCATCCCTGGAATGCATCTCAGCCGCCGCGGGTGCCCTCGGAATGTTTCCCGCGCTTGTACCGGCTGTTGACTCGCGCATAAGACGAATCTTGTTTTTTTGACACAAAATCCGTGTCAAAAAACTCGTCTTATACGCGAGTATATACGGTACATCTTTAAGTTGCAGATTGAATTATAAGAGTGATGTGTTTAGATTATTGTGCATTGCTGTGTTTTTTTTCCACAGGACACAAAGTAAAAGTAAAGTGCAGAAAAAGGAGTCATTTCTGGAATGTAATCGAGGAGAACGGTTTCTTACTGATGGCTTAGTTCTATATAATGGATTACATGATCATAGCAAAGGTTCAGGCATTAACATGCTGCAACCTGGTTATTTAAATGCACAACATAGATCATATCCCATCTTTGACAAGTCATCCAGCAAAAATGTGACCTGCTTTCCACATGAAAAGGAATCTATGGAAAAACTATTTTTGGACTTGGAATTGGTTAAGCTCACAAAAGAAGACGAGGATAGTGCCAGTGACCTTTCTGATTCAGAACGACTTCCCATCCCACCCTCCCCTCTTTCACCTCCAGAGCTCAATCTACGTGCCGAAGAGATCAGTCCGGGTTACTTTAGTCATTACTTACAACCCAAGGGCAAAGATTATGATTATCCAGATTTTCTTCCTCCTCCTTACAACTCGTGGAAACTTAGTGATGTCTCTGAATTACTAAACAAGGAAGGAAAAAAAACACTACAAGCAGCACCTTCTGGATTTTTAGACCGATATGTTGACCGTCTTCTTCAGCTTGAATGGTTACAGTTGCAAACTGTGCAGGCCGAAAACGCAAAAACTACTAAATCTAGGCCTCAAACTGCACCCAGCTTTTGTCGTAATGGGAAATGTTTAGGAAAGAGTAAGTCTTGGCACAGTCCATCACCCAGCAAACAGAATTCCAATCAGGATGATGTTTCTAAAATGACTTGTGCACAAGAGAAAAGTTCCCACAGAAAAAATGCCCATCGTGAGAACTGTGATCTAACGTGTTCTCGTAAAAGCCCCTCAAAAGTTCCTGGATCAATGGATATACCGACATCTGTGTTCAAACAGACTCAGGATGTGAAAGTTGGCACAAAGAAAAAATCTGCAGTGAATTACCAGCAAACTAAGGACTCGTCACCTGGAGGTAGTTCAAAGATTCACAGTGCTGGCAATCTTAGGCCTCAGAATCCGAGTGCTCTCTCTAACTATTCGCTAACTACTCCAAAGCAGGCAAAGTCTTGTAAATTGAAAAAAACTAATTGTCAACCAGCAACTCTGTTAGATGCAGATTACAGCATAGCAAAAAGAAATGGAAAACCCAGTCACTCACCTTCCTATAAAATTAAGTAAAAAATGACACACTAATATTACTTGTGTCAGATATGAGTGCCTGTTGACAGCACAGGTCTAATATAAATGTTATTTTCAGATTGATAAGGAACAAATATTGTTCTGCTGGGTTTGCCTTACAAACCAATACAATGGTTTACATGTCACCTACTCCCAATTTGATATGACCTAAAAAAACATTCCAAAAAGGGAAGCTCTGTCACTGTTTTAGTATTCAAACAAATCTCTTTAGCGTTCCTTTGGACCTTAAGCCCCTCCCTCCCACTGAAAAGCCCCATTTGACTGTTAAATGCCATAACCAGTAATGCCAGTTTGAAGTTTTGGCATTTGATTGTTGAAGGGCATGAGGGTGGGGATTAATGCCTCTTGACATGAATAGATATTGAGGCCCGATTTGGTACCGGAGCGTGGGATCCAGGGAGGGATCAATTTAAAGACTAACCCAGGTACTTGCAGGCACTCTAATGTTGTTATCTTAGGAACTGTTTAGATCAGGTTAGGTCCAATGTGAAGCCTATGTTTAGTCAAAGCATTTTTTTTAAAAAGGATAAGTTCACCTTTTGTAAAAAAGTAAATAAAATAAATGCACATCTTTTTGCGGGTAAAAAAAATGTGCATTTATTATTTTTTTACTATGAGCCTACAAAGCATTGCAGACAATCTGTAAGCTGTCTTCTTGTACCTCATACAGGTGGGCAGTTACACTCTGACAGTAAGACTCCATAAACTACTAGAGAGCTCAACAGTGCCCTAATAGTTCAATGAGAACTACAAGCCGACAGTTGCAAAAACTGTTGGTACTTGTAGTTTTCACAGAACACTGAATGAATGACGCGGCCGAATGGGTTATACCCAGAAAAGTGACTGGCCTCAGGTGATACACAGAGATGAAATAAATCATCCTACATAAATTGTACTTGTTTATCTATAGTACTTTACATCCATTCAGAGTACAGAATTCTTCAGTTTGTCTGAGCTTTCAGGAAGCATGGGGTAGGAAGCTGAAGTTACACTATGTAGAGCTGAATGAGAAGAGCTCTGACAGCTGTTTGGAGGGAAGGGACACCCCCATTCACACAGGAACAGAGCTGAGCCTGTCAAACACAGGCTGTGTGTTGGAACTCCCTCCCCTGTTACCTTTTTTCTGTTGGTGTGAAGAAAACTTGTCAGAAGGGACTCCTTCAGATAGCAGAGGCAAGATGCAGCAGAGAGAAATAACACTTAATGCTCTGGGTTTAGACGAATACACGCTATAGAGGGATATGCCTTGTTCATATCTCATGTTTGAGGTTTACAACCACTTTAATCAGCACAAAGAACAGTACTTACAATCAGCGCAAAATGTCCCTTGTGCTGCTGGTTGTGAAATTAGTTAAAATCTTCAGTCCTCTGATTCTCCCTATTCCCACAACAATAATCTTCTGAAGCTGCTGCAGTTAATATGAGCTGAGGGACCTGTCATTTGCACTGCTCAAGGGTGCTGACTTTGCTTGTCCTTTTCAGCCCCCTTCTTCATTCATAGAAATTGTTCTATAGCTTCCATTAATAAACAGCACTGTGTGAATGGAGAGCGAACAGTTGAATAAAAGATCTACCTCCATGTGGCCAGCTTCTATGAATGGGGAGGGGTGAAAGGAGAGGCATAATCAGCACTTTTGATGAGTGCATATGACAAGTCATTCAGCTCGTGTTAACCCTCGCAGCGCTGGAAGATTACCACTGCGGGGGTAGGGAAGGGTCAGAAGAACGAAGAGACTCATTGCATTGATTGTAAGACCCCTTTCACACTGAGGCGCGTTACAGGCGATATTTAGCTAAAAATAGCACCTGTAAAGCGACTCTAAAATCCCTCCCCATCCACCCCAATGTGAAAGCCGGAGTGCTTTCACACTGGGGCGGTGCACTTGCAGGGCGTTACAAAAAGTCCTGCAAGCCATATCTTTGGAGCGGTGCAATGAGCGGTAATATTCCGCTTCTCCACCGCCCCTGCCCATTGAAAACAATGGGGTAGTGCTTCGGAAGCGGCTGCACACCGCCTTGGAAGCGCAGAGAGTGGGCACTTTTAACCCCTTGTGGGGGGTTAAAAGCGCACCGCTCCCACTGCCGTAGCGCCACTGTAACAGCGGTAAATCCCCGCTGTGACTAGCGGGGTTTTACCGCTAACGCCCCACGGCCCCCATTGTGAAAGTACCCTAAGTGCTGTTCCTCGATTTAAAAAAAATGCTTTGACTAAATTTAGGTTTCTAAAGTTGACACAAGCTGGCATAGGGCTAAAAATTGCATTTTGTATTGAAAAATATAATGCCACCTCTAACCACAGGTAATATGCACAGAAAGCAAAGTGCTTGGTTCATAAGTGATTTATTACTTTATCATATCAGAATAAAATGGAAGTGTGAGCCCTGCATCAATTCAAAGGACAACACCTATATGCATTATTTAGGTCACAAAGTCTATTTTGGAAACATACCATTAGCAAGAAATTAAACTGTTAAAGTGGTTCTAAAGGCTGAAGGTTTTTCAACTTACTGGTTGAATAAAAAAACCTGACAGGTCCCTGCATCAACACAAGCGATGTGTGGTGCTGGGATAGCCCCCCTGTTCTATTGTATTCTGACAGGGGGGACACCCCTACCCTGCCAGAATACACTAATCAATATTTGCAGCCATTGGTTGCAAGCACTGATGGAATGCTAGTTTTCCAGCATGAACACTCAAGAGGAGCGGTAGCCTGTCTTCTGTTGAACAGAGAAGAGTACACACATAGTCAGCCGTTTTCCAGCTGAACAAGCCATGTTTGACTTTAGTCAAAAATTATCAAAACTAGAGATAACTGGGTATCCTGAATTTTCAGAAAGGTTGGCAATGGCAGCCCATTTTTTAATGATGAATGTCCTTTAAAAGTACACGTGTCCATTTTTATAGTTTTCCAAGCATCTGGAAAAGCCCAAAAGTAGATCCTTAGACCCCTTTCACACTGAGGTGCTTTCCTAGCGTTCTTGCGCTAAAAATAGGGCTTACAAAATGCTACCCATTAATTCCAATGTACCTATTCACATTGGGGAGTCGCGCTGGTGCCGCGTTTAAAAAAGTCCTGCAAGCATGATTTTTTGTGCTTATTCTGAGCGCTAAAAATAGCGCATTAAAAACGCCCATATACATTGAAATACATGTAAAGCGCGTTAAAAGCACCAGCAAAACGCCCAGAGGTTGTGGAAAGGTCAAAATACCAGGAAGTAAACAGAATGTGATGTAGGGGTTTGTGCTATTCAGTTAACGCTAGCGCTTCAAAAGCGCTTGAAAAACGCCTGTGCGTTAGCGCTAATTATAGCTCTAACGCTGTAAAAATGTGGGGAAAACGCGGTAACGCCTGATGTTTTGCACGCGGTTTTCCAATGCCTCAGTGTGAAAGCTGCTTACATATGCTTACATGCTTGAAGCTGCTTACATATACCTTGGTATATCTTCCAGAACACCCTGATAGACCCCTGAACCTTGGAATGCCTAGTAGGCAAATACTTCACAAAATGAAACTTGGAGCTGTGCCACAGCCCTTACATTGCTTGCTTCTCTATTGATTTGAGAGGAATCAGAGTTATGACAAAGCTCAGACTTCTAAGAGGCTACCATTGAATACAAGGCTATGCCACAGGAGCTCCTGAGATGCTCTGGAAGATAAAACCGTGTACATTATGTGCAACCACCAATTGTTACCTTCATTTAGGTTTTCTTTTACTTGAACAACTTTATCCATGTGACAGGTTTGCTTAAAGAATCAAGCACATTTGAGATTTAGAGGGCTATTTTACAAATGAATAGAATAGAGATTTTTCCAAGTTCTGTCATATTTTTTCATATTTCTGTCTTTCTACTAAATATATTTTTATAACATTTGCAGAAAAGCTTGTGAAAGGACTGAAAGAGAAGCAGATGGCAAAACGCACCTTTTAAACAAAGCATATTTTGACAACCTGCAGCTTGGCATAAAGCTTTAGTTTTTCATAAGACAATCTGTTCAGGTGTGTAAATCATAGATGTTTATTAATATTAATAGTTGTACTCCAGATAGTTCTCATGCCTAATATATGCCCATGGACCTGTTCATGTGGTCATGCTTAATCATTTGTTCCTATACACTGTGTCAAATTTTCTTGATTTTTAATGAATCTAACTACCTCCAAACGTACGCATAAACAACAGAAGACTGTTGAATTTGGTCTAGCCATGCTCAGGGGGTACCTTCTAAGCTCTGCTGACTACATCAAGCCCAATAGACCTCTATAGAGAATGTAATTCGATTTTCCCTGTTCACAAGTAATGTTCCTAATCGTTTCCCGTAAAGCTTCAGATTTTATTTCTCTCAGTGTACTGCCTGTGATGCAAGAGGTTGAGGTTACGCTGAAGGCGTGGGGCAAACTGCCGTTGTCGCTTCTAATTAATCTCTTGAAGATGAAAGTACTTTCAAATTCACCTTCCTTTTTCACCACTCGCCACAATGGATCCAAAATCTTTTTTCCTACAACGAACTAGGTTATTCTCTTAATTCTTATGGAGATATCAGACCCCACATTATATACTTAGCACATTAATGCAACCTACCTTACAATGAGGAATGGCTCTTCCTGACAGTCACAAATACTATTTGGCTACACAACTAGTAACGGCCCACTGGTGGTTGCCGCAGGAGGTTACCAATTCCCGTACCATGCCAGAGGCAGCATTTTTGGACTCCTTGGAGTTCTTGCAACTGTTGCTATACTTTGGCCTTAAGGCTCCATACCCACTTACTCCCTAAATGTTGACCACGATCAAACCCTGGAATTTGGGGCTTGGCCTGGAGGAAAGGGACCCCCCTCACTTTTTCCCCATATACCCCTCTCTGGAAAAAACCCTACTACTGCACTTTCATACACTTCTGATCCTCAGCTATGGGCAAAGTACAAGATAAAATCCATCTCCCATATTACAGAGAATAGGGCTCTCTTGTCCTTTTCTCTTCTTAGTTTGAAATTTAATATACCTCATTATTACTTCAGGCATCCGCTGCTTGCTCGCACGTTTTGGCAGCCAATTTTCTAATAAGTTTATCCACTTTAAAAAAGAAGTATGAGTTTGGGGATTTTTTCCCCATTATACTTACCTAGATGGATCCAGCATCGGTCCAATGCTGCATCTGTCCCTGTTGTCTGTACACTGAGAACCGAGCCACCGAACACTGCCTTGGTGTTCTGGTTCACACAGATCCCCGAGCAGAGAGCTGCTGGCTGTCAATCAGCAGCTCTTCTCTCTGCTCCTCCACGCTCACTGGAGCGCTTAGCTGTTGAGGGGCAGGGAGCAGCCGTCTCAGTCTCTCAGCGACACGCTGAGAGGGCTATCAGCCCTGGCACCTGGCGGATCCTGACTCTCATTGTCGTGATGACGCGGTGCCTGTGACATCAGCAGAGAGCGGACGGAAAATGGGTCACAGGAGTGCAAAACGAGTTGCACTTCTGTGATCCATGGAAGTATGGCCAACAAGCTCAGGCCATACTTCTCCTTTAAGGCTTGGATCTGGAGCTTCTTTGTTCGGATTCCCTAGATAACAAGTGATGTTCCCGCATGAGACGAGACATTGCTTGAAGACCACGTTGTTTGACATTTGACTTTGTATTATAATATATATCGAAGGCCAACTGAAGGCAAAACACCAACTTTGTTTTATTTATTACTGCACAAACCACTTTGTCATTTACTATTCCTAAAATTGTCTTTAGCCATAAATGTCTCTTCCTTCCAACCACAGCAGTAGTCTTCAGTTTACAGGTTTGCTCAGAGTGTTCAGCCTCTGTTCCTGCAATAAGCTCTCTGTTGGTCCGCACGGAGCCTGAGGTCAAATCACAGGCATCCCTGGCAATGTCCTTTTTAGTATACTGCGCTAGGAGTCACATATACAGGCGGTCCCCGGGTTACAAACAAGATAGGGGGTCTGTAGTTTTGTTCTTAAGTTGAATTTGTAAGTCGGAACAGGTAAATTTTTTAAGTGTCCAACGAAAAAAATATATTTTTAAGCTTTTTGGATAGGATAGGGAAGGGTTAACATCCCTGTAATGCTGGTTTTGCTGTCTATGTTTCTGTTCAGAAGATTTCCCCTCACTTCCTGTCCCAATGATAATTGGATTTTGAAAATTTTGGGTTGTTGTGGAAACAAACCTTGGTGATAAAGCATCAGTGGAGACACCCTTTTACCCATAATAACTCTTACAGGTGAGAATTTCCCTTCCTAGGGGGAAATTTCCTCTCACTTCCTGTTGTCTCCCTCCATTTGTAAGTAGGAGTCGTTTGTAAGTCGGATGTTTGTAACTTGGAGACCGCCTGTATATAGGTTTGCCAGGGATTGCATTGTTTATTATTACAGCAAAGGGACTGATTACTGACAAACTTAAAGTGGTGCGTTCTCTGAATTGAGGTAAAAACCATCCCAGTACCTTTTTATGCCCCCATCCCCAAACAATTACCTGCGGTCCATTGTCAATGCTGCCGGCTCCATGACAATCTGCACTGCCTCCCTGAACTTCCCAGTGTAGAGAAGGGTACTGTCTCCTTAGCAGCCAGTGAGAAACAAAATATACACAAACAGGCAGGGGTGTTAGCAACTTGGTGACTGGCCACATGAGACGTAAAGAGGTTAAAGAAAAATAACATCATGTATTTATGTGTGGACCCCCTCTTCCAAAAATAAATAAAGGTTTAGTATAACTTTAGGACTCACTTCAACAGTTGGACTTGAGCAGTTTATAAAGTTTGTTAAAATCCTTGCACTCTATATAGTTGACCAAAGGGATATGTTTAGAAAGCAGTGAATGTTCCATTTATCAAACATTTACTGCAGGTAATTGAATCGCTGTAATTTGCACCAGGAAAATACACCTACAGTGAATGTTTGATGAAAATCATATTCCCTGCTTTATAAATCTACCCTAAAGAATTTTAAATGTGAATCAATTTTCCAGTGAAAGAAAAAAAGGATTTTTTTATGTTTTCATTAAGCTGCATGTAAAGCTTTTTACTGATATGGAAACCTGCATCATATTTATATTTTTATTCAATTGCTAAAAAAAAATCAGGCAAGTAAATATTTACAATAAGATATTTTATCATTTTGAAAAAAAAAACGTAACTGGACAAAGTAAGTTTTGTTTTCATGTGACGTATATTTGATAAATAATGTTGTATGGAAAGTTTAACGGTGTTGTACAAAATAAATGTTTTATTTCCTGTTAAGTCTTACAGTGTCACTGATCTATATAAACGTATTAGCACTGGTCTATTACTACTTTGTAATAATACTGTAATCGTTCTCATTTTGAGCTCCGGTTCACATATGTGCGATGCAGGAATCGGCGCGATTACAGAGCCGGTTCCTGCCTCACATTTTTCCCGCAAGCAGTTCTGCAAACCACTGCGGGTGTCATTGCGACATTAAAGACACCCCCAATTTTGTTCACAGATCGCAGTGCGAACTGTGAGCTCGCACATGAATCGGATCGCATGGGTGAGAACACCCATGCGGTGCGATTCCACTGCAGGGAAAAAAAAAGGTCCCTGTGCCTTTTTTGTGCGAATCTAATGCAAGTTCAGCCATACAACTGTATGGCTGAACTCGCATTGCTCCGAGATTGCATGTGATCGGCACCTGCGGTGCGGGTACGACTCACATGTGATTTCTGAGATCGCACAAGTGTGGGCTTAGAAACCTGATTTTCTCTTACGTTCATTGACAGACACAGCCTCTATTCATGACACATGGGTTTATGCACATCCTACTAGGAGTAGACGAGGCAAAAAGAAAAAAAGCAAGCTGGCCCCTCCAAGGGGGCCGTCCTCACTCAGCATAAAACCCCCCAGCTCTGCAAAGCAGATCAGTTTCTTTATGCCTAGTGCAAGGAGTTAGACCTGGTTCCCTCCTGGGATCTGCGGTTACCCATTTTTCTTCCTTTTGCTTGTTTCAAGCTATCTGATGAAGACTGCTATCAAGTAGCCGGCTGGGGCATAGAGGATACCTCGAATCCTGAAATTTCTCCAGCACGGCCGACCGATGCGAGCTACCCTAAGCTTTAGCGGGGTCCGCCGAATCGTACCCGTTCTGTGCGGGAGGCTAGTGGGTGAACCCCACTTACATCCAAGTGACCGGGCTGCGCTCACGTCCAGCAGTGTTCTGGCCGGCAGCATCCCTCCCCACCTGGGGGAGGAAGGTGGCTACCCGATGTGCCCGTCGGGAATGGTGAGTGACACCCCCCTCCCCCCCTCTGGGGTGTGCAGGGGGGGCGACTAGCAGTACCGTAAGTCCGGCGAAGGGTCATGGGGTCAAGGTTCCTGTACTATTTCCCACCCCCCCCGGATCCCGCCGCACCCCCGCGCTATTTTACGTCAATGCGGCGATGTACCGCCGCCATTTTCCCTTGGCCGCATTCAGCGGCCATTTTGCCGTAGCCGCGGCCTTTTTAATGGAGGTTTTGGCCTCTAGTGACTGTGCGGCGACAATTTTGCCGTAGTCACAGACTTTTTAGCATGTGCTTTTGGCCTCTTGTGACCACTCGGCAGCCATCTTTGGTGTGCCTTGCTAGTAAAAACGTGCGTGTCAGCGCCGTTTTTTCTTCCTGAATCAGCGGTGCACACACAGCGGCAGTGGCAGCAAACCTGGCAGTGGCGGACAGCACATCTACGGTGGCTAAGAGGGGCATACAGTACAGCAGGTATGGCTGACTTTTCCCAGGGGTGTTGGTGGCGGCGGTGCAGAGTCCTCCTGGGCATACCCTGGTCTCTCTGTGGGGCAGATAAGTGAGGCAGCATTGTGGGGTGTCATGGCCCATAGACCCTAAAAGAGTTCCGGTGGTACAATGGGGGCCGCAGGTTTCTCCGGGGGGTCCGCAGGAGCGCAAGCTGCGCTGGGACCTCTGGTTCCCCTGGACCAATTAACTTCCATTTGTGGAGAGTTTTTCGCTCGGGGGGTACCGAGCCATGCCAAAGGGGTGACAAAAAAGTGTCCACCCCCCCCCGCCTTCCTCTGAGGAGGAATCTGAACCGGATGGGGGCTCTGTGGTCACAGGGCCCCACGTGGAGCTCTCAGATGGTGAACTGGTGCTCTCGGACGATGAGGAAGACCAGGGGGCCTCGATGGCCCTCGAAAGGGTGCTGGTGGCCTCCCTGATCACCGATATCCGTGAGTCATTGTGGCTGAAGCCAGCCGGGGAGTCGCAGGAAAACGCCTTTAAGCGTGGGTCCTTTAAGCCGCCACGGACCCCTGAGGCATGTCCTTATGTCCAATTTTTGGACCAGTTTTGTGTATAAGGAATGGCAGCGTCCGCAGAATTCCTTTTTCACTGCCCAAACGTTTTTTCTGCGCGCTATCCTTTTGAGGACAGTTTTTTGCAGAAGTGGGCATCCCCCACAGTGGACCCGCAGTGCACCCTCCGGTGGCTCGCCTGAATAAGGCAATGACCATTCCCTTGGAACGGTCTCCATCTTTTTAGGTTCCGGCCGATAGGCGGACGGAGGGTATCCAAGGCTTTGTTCTTGGTGGCGGGGACGGCCATGAGGCCAGCTCTGGTGTCGGCCACAGCCACTTACGAAATGTGCGACAGGATTGCACAGTGTTTGGGCTGCAGCTGCTCCCCTGAGGCCTTGCAGCGGGCTGACCACCTGATACAGGGTCTCCGGTACCGGTGTGTCGCAGCCTTGGACCTGCTCCTCATGCTGTCAAAGATGTCTGTTTTTGCAGTCATTATCAGGTTGCTGGGGTTGCTTGGTCGGGTGACCACGCATCCAAAAAGGGCCTCACGGACCTCCCTTTCCAGGGTGGTCGGCTTTTCGGTGCGCAATTGGATGAAATCATTAAGGATTTCACCGGGGGTAAGAGTGCCTTTCTTCCAGAACCCAAGCGGCGGCATTGGCGCCGTAAGCAGGGTCCTTCATTCTCAGCCCAGAAGCATTTTTTTCGTGCGCCCGGTTTAGTGGGCAAGGGGCTCAAGGCACGGCAGTCTGCCTCGGGGTCCGGTAAGCGTCCCTGGCGGCACAAGCCCAAAAAGACTGAGGACAAACCCTCCTCCGCATATGGGTTACTCTCGGGTGGGGAGCCGACTTCTGGGGGTTCGCACACAGGTGCGCTGCTCGCATTTCCGACCGGTGGGTATGGGAAGTGGTGTTCTCCGGGTACAGGATAGAGTTCAGCACTCTACCTCCAGACAGGTTTTTCCCATTGAACCTGAGGCTTCCGCCGGGCGTCGGGAAGCTCTCTTAGGGGCTGTCCGGACGCTGTCCGAACAAGGAGTGATTGTGCCGGTCCCTCCGTTGGAGAGGTTCCGCGGCTTCTATTCAAACCTCTTTGTGGTGCCCATAAAGGGGTGGGGTAAGGCCAGTTCTGGACCTAAATGCGCTAAATCATTTTGTGAAAGCACGAAAATTCAGGATGGAATAAGTCATTTTCGGTCGTGGCCGCCCTTCACCAAGGGGACTTCCCTGGATATCAGGAACGCTTATGTGCATGTTCCCATTTGCCTCCGGCATCAGTGCTTCCTGCGCTTTTTGGTAGGGGACCTGCATTATCAATTTGTGGCACTCCCCTTTGGTCTGGCCTCTGCTCCACGGGTTTTCACCAAGTTGCTGGCTCTGTTGAGACAGAGAGGCATTGCTGTGGTAGCTTACCTGGACGATCTACTCCTCTCTTTTCATTTACCTAGTTTTACACCAGACTTCTACATACAACATGCTAACATTGGGGACAGACTGATTTGTCTATCACCGAGGAGCAGATTGCCCCTAACAGTTCAGGACTCTAGCTCTGGATTTGGAAGTTCTTTCTTCCTCTACTTTGGAGGATTTTCACAATGGACACCAGCCTTTTGTGCAGGGGCTTGGTTGTTGGGGGAGTCTCGTTTCACGTGTATGCTAGGCAACTGCTGTGCCTAGCGCAAAACGTGTCAGATTAATTCCTACTGGCTATGTTAATAAAGGAAGATTACTTTGCATCTTGGTGTGCGCCAATCCTTTTGTTGATGCAATGGATTGCTTCAGTGGAGGGGAGCCGAGTCAGCATCTGAGGTGCAACCCCTGCAGCATCATGTGATATATTTAACAAATTGACAAGGTTTGACTCAAGATACTGAAATCCTTTTGTGTTAGCAGTGGATGCCTTTGTGGCCCCATAGGATCCGTATACCATACCTTGTACCTTTCCTACTCTGAAACGTCTTCATTGTGTGCTTCGCAGGATTGAGATGGATTGCATTCTGGTGATCTTTACAGCTCTAGACTGGTCCAAGCAAATGTGCTATGCCGACCTCTGTAAGCTTTCTTCCAGAAGTTTTGTGTGCTTTGCAAGATTGCCAGGATCTTCAGTCTCATGGATCAATTTGTCAGTCTGCTTCATGGTTGTGAGCTTTTAACTGCAAGGCTATTAAAGCCCAGGTTCTAAGGGACAACCCTGAGTCTGTGAGTCATATAATGCTGAAATCCAGAAATCTGCTTCTTACAGGGTCTATCATTGGACATGGAAGGCATGCTTCACTCGGTGTTAGTCTTAGGGCTTCAGCCTCAGGAGTTTCTCTGTAGGACGAAACCTCATCTTCCTAAAGGTGGGTCTGGACTAGCATATGATTCCCTGCACTATCAAGGGTCACGTTTCTGCCATTTCTATTCTGTTTCATAGACCATTGATCTCCCACTTGACAAAGACCTTTGTACAGCTGGTCTTCCATGTAGCTCCCCCTTTCCATTCCACTGTGAGTCTTTGGGATCTGGTTCTCTCTGTGCTTCCGAAAGGGCCATTTGAACCCATTAGAAATATTTCTCTTTCTACTCTCACCCACAAGGTCTTGAGGTCTTGTAGCCATTACCTCTGCGAGGTGAGCGTCTGTTATGAGTGTCCTTATACTGCAAGGAATCCTTTTCTGACCTTGTATAAGGACAGGGTATAAGGCCCAAGAATGCCATCTTGCCTAGCGTAGTTTCTGCCTTTCCCTTTTTTGAAATCGCAAATTAATCCCGTAACACTTTCACAGCAAGGGCCATTATTCATTTTTTTGTACACATGTTTAAAAAATCATTACAAGCCGGAAGAATAGTTAAAACCCCCAAACATAATTTATATTTTCTGAAAGTGGTAGTTTGCAACTTTTTAAGTTATACGATACTTACACAATAGTTTGTGAAGTGCTCAATTGGAGAAAAAAAATATGTTTAAGTTAATTTTAGGACTCAAAAGCACAATATATTACCCAGTTTTTGTCAAAATATAAAGGATAAGATTGCACCAAGTGCCTATCAAGCTTTAACCACTTGCCGACCGTGTAATGTAAATACACGGCCGCAAGGTGGATCCATTATTCGAGCACCCGGGAGCATCCGTGACCGCCGGCCATAACGGTAAATGGCCGCTTACCACGTAATCGATCCGTCAAGTGATATTCGGCTTGTCTCTCCCCTCTCCGCACCGAGCGGTGCAGTGTGAGAGGAGAGGGGGGAGAGATGAGAAGCAGCAGTGCTGTGGGCAGGATCTGAAGTGCCCACAGCACTGCTATGTGCCAGTCTGGGTCCATCCATGCTCACCCATCCAGCCTCGCCCATCCAGCCTTATCCAATGTTACCCATCCAGCCACATCCGTCACCCATACCACCCATGTTCACCCATCCGTGCTCACCCATGCATCCGTGTTCACCCATCCAGCCATGCTCACCCATGCATCCGTGTTCACCCATCCAGCCATGCTCACCCATGCATCCGTGTTCGCCTATTCAGCCATGCTCACCCATGCATCTGTGTTCACCCATGCATCCGTGCTCACCCATCCAGCCTCATCCGTGTTCACCCATGCATCTGTGTTCACCCATGCATCCTTGTTCACCCATGCATCCGTGCTCAGCCATGCTCACCCATGCAGCCATGCTCACCCATCCGGCCTAGCTCACCCATGCATCCGTGCTCACCCATCCAGCTGTGCTCACTCATCCGTGCTCACCTATGCATCCGTGCTCACCCATGCATCGTGCTCACCCATGCATCCGTGTTCACCCATGCATCCATGCTCCGCCATCCATCTGTGCTCACCCATGCATCTATGCTCACCCATGCATCCGTGCTCACCCATGCATCCGTGCCACGCCATCAATCTGTGCTCAGCCATGCATCCATGCTCACCCATGCATGCTCACCCATGCATCCAGGCTCAGCTATCAATCTGTGCTCACCCATGCATCCGTGCTCCCCCATACATCCGTGCTCACCCTTCCATCCATGCTCAGCCATCCCCATCCGTGCTCATTTATGCCTCCTTAATGATCATCCATACCACATCAGTTCTCATCCGTGACACATCCATGCCACTACTGTGCCTATCTGTGTCACTACAGTGCCCATCAGTGCCACTACAGTGCCTCACAATAGTGTAATAGGTAGTAAATTTAGATTTGAAATTTATGCCCCTAGAACGCCTGATGGTGCTCCCTGCATATTGGGCCTCTGTATGTGGCCAGGCTGTGTAAAAATGTCACACATGTGGTATCGCCATACTCGGGATGAGTAGCAGAATATATTTTGGGGTGTCATTTTTGCTATGTACATGCTGTGTGTTAGAAATATTGTATAAATGGACAACTTTGTGTAAAAAAAAAATGCTTTTTCATTTTCTTTCCACATTTTCTAAAAACCTGTGGAAAAAATGACATGTTCAAAAGACTCATTATAACCTCCTATAATATACGTTGGGGTGTTTACTTTCCAAAATGGGTTATTTTTTGGGCTTTTCAATTGTCCTACTGCTCCAGGGCCTTCAAAAGTGCAAGAGGTAGTCAGGAAATTAGATGTAAAATGTATGTCCCTAGAACGCCTGATGGTGCTCCCTGCATGTTGGGCCTCTGTATGTGGCAAGGCTGTGTAAAGGTCTCACACATGGGGTATCGTCATACTCAGGAGGAGTAGTAGAATGTATTTTGGGGTGTAATTTGTGGTATGCATATGCTGGGTGTGAGAAATAATCTGTTAATATGACAATTTTGTGAAAAAAAAAATCTTTATTTTGCAAAGAATTGTGGGAAAAAAATACAACTTCAAAAAACTCGCCATGCCGCTTACTAAATACTTTGGACTGTCTACTTTCTAAAAAGGGGTCATTTGGGGGGTATTTGTACTTTCCTGGCTTGTTAGGGTCTCAAGAAATAAGATAGGCAGTCAGTACATCAGGTGTGATCAATTTTCAGTGATTGGCACCATAGATTGTAGACTCTATATAACTTTCACAAAGACCAAATAATATACACTTATTTGGGTTATTTTTACCAAAGATGTATAGCAGTATACATTTTGGCCAAAATTTATGAAGAAAAATTTGTAATTTGCTACATTTTATAAGAGAAACAAAAATGCTTTTTTTTAAAATAACATTTTCGGTCTTTTTCCATTTATAGAGCAAAAAATAAATACTCCAGTTGTGATTAAATACTACCAAAAGAAAGCTCTATTTGTGTGAAAAAAAAGACAAAAAATCATATGGGTACAGTGTAGTATGACTGAGTAATTGTCATTCAAAATGTGAGAGCACCGAAAGCTGAAAATTGGTCTGGTTAGGAAGAGGGTTTAAGTGCCCAGTGGTCAAGTGGTTAAAGGGGTTGTAAAGTCTTCAGGTGTTTCACCTTAATTCATTCTATGCATTTTTCAGAGAATATGAATGATAACACAAAAACATTTCTTTCACTCATGTTCAGTGTTTGGCTGAAGCCATTTATTAGTCTACTGTGTTTTACTCTTTTTAAATCATAATGACAACAGACAAATGACCCTGATCAAGTGTTTACATACCCTGGTGATTTTGGCCTGATAACATGCACACAAGTTGACACAAAAGGTTTGAATGGCTATTAAAGGTAACCATCCTCACCTGTGACCTGTTTGCTTGTAATTAGTGTGTGTGTGTATAAAAGGTGAATGAGTTTCTAAACTCCTGACAGACCCTTAAATCTTCCATCCAGTGCTGCACTGACGTTTCTGGATTCTGAGTCATGGGGAAAGCAAAAGAATTGTCAAAGGATCTGTGGGAAAAGGTAGTTGAACTGTATAAAACAGGAAAGGGATATAAAAAGATAGGAATTGAGAATGCCAATCAGCAGTGTTCAAACTCTAATCAAGAAGTGGAAAATGAGGCGTTCTGTTGAAACCAAACCACGGTCAGGTAGACCAACTACGATTTCAGCCACGACTGCCAGGAAAATTGTTCGGGATGCAAAGAAAAACCCACAAATAACTTCAGGTGAAATACAGGACTCTCTGAAAACGTGGTGTGGCTGTTTCAAGATGTACAATAAGGGGGCACTTGAAAGATGGGCTGCATGGTCAAGTCGCCAGAAGAAAGCCATTACTATGCAAATGCCGCAAAGTATCCCGCTTACAATACACCAAAAAGCACAGAGACAAGCCTCAAACCTTCTGGCACAAAGTCATTTGGAGTGATGAGACCAAAATGGAGCTTTTTTTGGCCACAACCATAAATGCTAAATTTGGAGAGGAGTCAGCAAGACCTGTGATGAAAGGTACACCATTCCTACTGTGAAACACGGAGGAGGACCGCTGATGTTTTGGGGATGTGTGAGCTACAAAGGCACAGGAAATTTAGTCAAAATTGATGACAAGATGATATGTTATCAAAAAATACTGGAGGAACATTTGCATTAATCAGCCAGTAAGCTGCGCATGGAACGTACTTGGACATTCCAACATAACAATGATCCAAAAACCAAGGTCAAGTTGACCTGTCATTGGCTACAGCAGAATAAAGTGAAGGTTCTGGGTTAGTCATCTCAGTCTCCTGACCTCATTTCCAGGAACTGGAGGCTTTTTGCCAAGAGGAATGGGCAGCTTTACCATCTGAGAAGATAAAGAGCCTCATCCACAAATACCGCAAAGGACTTCAAGCTGTCATTGATTTTAAAGGCGGCAATGCCACGGTATTAAGAACTGGGATATGTAAACTTTTGATCAGGGTCATTTGGGTAGTTTCTGTTGTCATTATGATTTAAAAAAGAGTAAACACCGTTGATTGATAATAAATGGCTTCAGCCAAACACTAACCATGAGTGAAAAATGTTTTTGTGTTATCATTCATATTCTCAGAAAAATGGCCAAGAAATCATAAATACTGCCAGGGTATGTAAACTTATGAGCACAACTGTATGTACATGCAAGCCTTCTGTATGTATCCCTACCTTGCAAATGTCACCCCTCAGCAATAGCAGCCTTGCAAAACACTGGAATCAGTGTGTGTCTCTCTTTGCTGAAGCTCGGTGGGTGGAGTTGTGATGTCACAAGATTTTCAACCCAGCTCTATACTGAGAGCTGGAGGAGAACTGCTGTTTTTACCTACAGGTAAGCCTATAATAAGGCTTACCTGTAGGTAAAATGAATATCTCCTAAACCTACATGGTTTAGGGAATATTTGCCCTGCATGCAGCTGCTGACATTAGCGGCGCATGCGCTCTGATGATCCGGCAGAGGCAGCCGGAAAATCAGAGCTGGTGCCGGAAAGAAGAGCTCCCGCGTGCATGCGCGGTAGTGAAGTCACGTGGCCCCAGCCACTCACAGCGCCGGAGTCGCGTACCCGCAAGAAAGAAGAGGGCCATCACGTCAGTGTCCTTAGCGCTGACTGACTCGGGCATCGGGGGCCTCGTTCTAAGGTAAGTATTTCATAATATGTTAGTATGCGATGCATACTGACATATTATGCCATTGTCTTGCAGGATTTTTTTTTCTAGGCCGTTTACTACCACTTTAAAACAAAGGATAAATAATGTGTGTAAAACTCATGGCATCTGGTAATTGTCCCCAGTGACAGGGAATGTGTTAACACACATTCAGAAGGATTGGGGAGAAACAAGGGGGGGGGGGGGGGAACAGCCAAAAGGAGGTCAGACTCAGACTGGAGGAAAACCGACAAGGGGGGGGGGGGGGGAACAAAGAGGGGTTAGGAAGACTTACACACAATTGTGTAAGGGACAGTGACCCCTGTTAATGGTCTACGGTACTCAAAATGTGTGTAATAAATAGGAAACAAAATTTCACCATCATTTGCCGGATCTTTTTTTTTAGGACGTTCTGTTACCGTATTATACAGTCATACGTAGCGTATGATTGTATAATACTTTATGAATGGAATCTTGCTCCGGGGGCTACGGGCTCAGTCAGTCGCGATTCCTGTGACTGCACTACCGGGAGAAGAAAGAACGCCCATGCGCTGAGGCCGCGACACTCACCGACCCCGGTGCACTGAAGTGATGGCGCGTACGTGCGCCCTCGAGAAG
>BLSH010103051.1:1963681-1981778 GCA_018402905.1 Glandirana rugosa
GAGAGAGAGGGGGGGGAGAGGAGAGGGGTGAGAGAAGGATAGGAGAGAGAGAGAAGAGAGGAGAGAGAGAGGAGGAGAGAGAGAGGTAGGAGAGAGAAAAGAGGAGAGGAGAGAGTGGGGAGGGAGGGGGGAGAGAGAGAGAGGGGAAAGGGGGGGAGGGGGGGAAGAGAGACAGAGGAGAGAGAGGGTGGAGAGAGATAGGAGGGAGGGAGAGAGAAGGGTGGGAGGGAAAAAGGTAGGAGGAGGAGGAGGGGAGGGGATGGGGTACCAAGGGTCGGGGTGGGGGTGAGGGTAAAAAAGTCCCCGGTTCTTTCTTCGGGATCCACCTCGTAGAATGATAACGATGACGAACACACCCGTCCTACACATGACACTGTTAGGGACGACTGGAAGGAAAGGATAAGTAGGAGGGAGGGAGGATAGAGAGAGGTGGGAGAGAGAGGAGACAGAGAGAAGGGGGGGAGGGGGGGAAAGGGGAGAGAGAGAGAGGGGGGAGGGAGGGGTGAGAGAGGAGAGGAGAAAAGAGAGAGGATGGAGAGAGAGAGGAGGAGAGAGAGAGGAGAGAAGAGAGAGAGAGGATAGGAAGAGAGTGGGGAGAGGAGAGGGGGGGGAGAGAGAGGAGGGGAGAGAAGAGAGGGGGAGAGATAAGAGAAAGGAGAAGGGAGGAGAGAAAGGAGAAGGGAGGGGAGAAAGAGAGGGGAGAAGAGAGAGAGAGGAGAGAGAGGGGAGAAGAGAGAGAGAGGAGGAGAAGAGAGGAGAGAAGAGAGAGAGAGGAGAGGGGAAGAGAGAGGAGAGAAGAGGGGAAGAGAGGGGAGGAGAGAGAGGAGAGAGGCACCCCCCCCCCACATCAGAGTACTCACTCAGAGGCAGGAGGGATTGGATGGATGAGACTCCATCTTTTCTTTACATTTGTTCGACATGAATCTTGACCTTGAATCTTCCAGCCCACATCCCCTTCTCTTAGGCAGAACACTGCCTTTCGGGGAGTGTGGGTGGGGCAGACAGAGGAGGAGGGGAGGAGGATTAGAAGCAGATCTCACTCCTGCTTGGCTGTGCGGGCAGCAGGGGGAGGGGTCAGCAGTGCTCTGATGAGATGAGTGTCTCTGGCTGTGATCCTGTTAGGAAAAGGAACGTTCCCTGCCAAATCCTGTGTTTCCGCGGTGGTGCGCACATTTGTGCGCGTTCGCGCGCTCCCGTGCGCGCGCACGCGCCGGAAACGGCGCCAAACGGGCCTATTTAAACCTGGAGAATCCAGCGATGGGTGCTGCTCGTTCTACAGCGTTCCCGACCTGTAAGCCTCAGCTCCTGATACCTGTTCCTGTGTTGCTCTGCCTCCTGTTGACCCGGCTTGTCCTGACCTGCTGTTCTGCTACCTGCACCGACCCCGGCTATCCACGACCATCCGATTGTCTGCTCCCTTGTACCTCTGCTGCCCGCCCATTAACAAACCTTGCTTGGACTCTGACTACTCTTTTGCCTGATCCTTTGTACCTTCCTGCCTGCCTGTTGCCGACCCAGCCTGAACGACCATCCTTCTACCTGCACGTCTCCTGGAGCCTCACTACGTCATCGGTGACCCTCCAGCCCTCGTGCCATCCCACACTCTTGGGCCTCTGTCTCCACTACCAGGGGTCCTTGAATCGGGTGCGCAAGAGCAGTTGTTCCCTGCACAAGACAGACTCCACCGCCAGGTACGTGACAGAAACGAGCAGCCATGACTGAGTCTGCGCAGGGAACCCGCTCCGCCATGGATGACTTATGTGCACATCTTGCCGGCCTGACCCAAGCCGTCAAGAATTTACAAGAAGGATACACCCGGTTGGAAGAACGGGTACAGGAACTTTCTGCCGCCCCGACCTCCGGTGCCCATGCGGCCCGTACCATTGTGGCCCTGCGTCGGAACCCAAGGTCCCGCTGCCGGATAAGTTCTCCGGGAACCAACGCAAGTTCCGGGTCTTTCGGAGTGCGTGCGATCTATACCTGGGACTGCAGTAACGCACGTTCTCCCTGGAGAACACGAAGGTCGGATTTATCATTTCTCTGTTGCAGAGTGAGCCCCAGGCATGGGCCCTCCGACTATGGGAGCAAAATGCCCCTGAAGTTGCTACCGCTGCAGCCTTCTTCCAGGCCATGGCGCAGCTGTACGAAGACCCCCACTTAGCTGCCACCGCAGAAGCTACTCTGCACAACCTCCAGCAGGGCCGCCGCCCAGTGGAGGACTATGCCGCCGAATTTCGGCGCTGGAGTTCGGACACAGCCTGGGGCAGCGCGGCTCTCCTGTTTCAGTTCCGTATGGGACTTTCGGAACCGCTAAAGGATGAGCTGGCGCGAGTGGGGATCCCTAAGACATTGGAGGAGCTGATCACCCTGGCCATCTCCATCGATCGGCGCCTCAGAGAGCGCCGCGCCGAAAGGTCGTCCGGGCAATCACGCCCTACCTGGATGCTTCCTCGGGTTCCCAGCTACCCGACACCGCCTTCCTTTCACCCCACATCCTCCTCCTCCTCTCCGCAGGATGTCCTGGAACCTATGCAGATAGGATTGCTTCGGCCTTCCCTCAGCCCTGAGGAAAGACAGCGCCGGTTCCAGCTGAACCTTTGCCTTTACTGCGGAGAACCCGGCCACATGGTCAGGACCTGCCCCGCAAAGCGCGGTAAGTGCTTGACCACTGTCTCCAATGACCTGACCAAGGCTCTTGCTCATCTCACCCTTTCCCTGTCTTTACAGCTTCCCGGAGGGACTATCACGGTGCCAGCAATCCTTGACTCCAGGGCGTGTAGTTGTTTTATCGACTTGGATTTTGCTACACAACACCATGTTCCCCTACAACCCAAGGCACATCAACTGGTGATCCGCTTGGCCGACGGGTCACCCATCAAATCCGGGACTGTCACGCATGAGACGGTCCGTCTTCTCTCCTGCACAGTGGATGGTCACCAGGAACGTCTGCGACTGGATGCCATCGCATCTCCTCTCTGCCCCATCATCCTGGGACTACCTTGGTTCCAGGCACACAACCCCAGCATTGACTGGACCACCGGAGTCGTCCACTTCCAGTCACGTTACTGCCAGCATAATTGCCTGGGTCCCAGAGATGGAAATGTTCCTTCTCTTCTCAGCCTGGAATCCGATGCTGAACCTGACATTCTGACTCTCCTCCCGCAGGCTTACCACTCATTCCTGGATGTCTTTAGCAAGAAGGGGGATGACAAGCTCCCGCCGCATAGGCCTTATGATTGTCCTATCAACCTGCTGCCCAGGGCTGAAGTGCCTTTTGGGAGGATTTACCCTCTCTCCGAGTCTGAGCTAGCGGCTCTGAAGTCATACCTGGATGAGAACATTGAGAAGGGGTTTATCAGACCATCCACGTCGCCGGCTGGGGCTGGTATCTTCTTCGTTGAGAAGAAAGATCACTGGCTCCGGCCGTGCGTAGACTACAGGGAGCTCAACCGGGTAACTATTAAAAACCGGTACCCTCTACCCTTGGTTCCGGAACTTTTCCAGCGGTTGGGATCGGCAACCATCTTCACAAAACTCGACCTACGTGGGGCATACAACCTCATCCGTATTAGAGAGGGAGACGAGTGGAAGACCACTTTCCGCACTCGTTTTGGGCATTACGAGTATTTGGTGATGCCCTTCGGCCTTTGTAATGCCCCAGCGACATTCCAGCATTTCGTCAATGACGTGTTCCGAGACTTTCTAGACCTCTTTGTAATAATATATCTGGACGACATCCTGGTCTTCTCTGCTTCTCTGGAAGAACACCGCAGGCACGTCACCAAGGTTCTGGGGCGACTCCGGCAGCATGGCTTGTACACCAAAGTGGAAAAATGCTCCTTCGAACAGCCGAGCATGCATTTCCTGGGATTAATTATCTCCACGACAGGCATTCATATGGATCCCCAAAAGGTCTCCACCATCTTGGAATGGCCCGCACCCACAGACCGAAAAGGGGTGCAGAGGTTTGTGGGCTTTGCGAACTTTTATAGGAAGTTCATAAAGGGATTTTCTGCCATTGTGGAACCGATCACTCGTTTGACCAAACAGAACACCCGATTCCGGTGGTCCCCTGAGGCTCAGGACGCCTTCCAGAGACTCAAGTCTCTCTTCACTTCGGCCCCCATCCTGAAACACCCAGATCCAGCCTTGCCATACATCCTTGAGGTGGACGCATCGGAAACGGCAGTGGGAGCCATCCTGTCCCAGCGTCAGGGTATCAAAGCCCTGCTCCACCCGGTAGCCTTCTTCTCCAGAAAACTGACCGCACCAGAGCGGAATTATGACGTGGGAGACAGAGAGCTACTAGCCATCAAATCGGCTCTGGAGGAATGGCGGTATTTGCTGGAAGGGGCTTCTCATCCTGTCCTCATCTTCACGGACCATAAGAACCTGGAGTACCTCCGAACAGCGAAGAGGCTAAGACCTCGGCAAGCCCGTTGGGCACTGTTCTTCTCCAGGTTCCACTTCCACTTGACATACCGCCCAGGGTCGAAGAATGGCAAGCCTGATGCCCTGGCCCGGATGTTCTCGGAGCTAAGAAGTACTGTTCCACCTGACACCATACTGCCGGCACGGAATTTCCTTCTGTCCGATGAGGACTTTCTCTCTCAGCTCCGTCGGGTTTTGGCCGGTTCCACTGCCGACAGAGACCCCCGATTGACTATCAGGAATGGTCTATGGTGGCTAGGGCAGAAGATGTTTATTCCAACCAGTCTACGCCTTAAGATCTTGGGTCGGTGCCATGACCATAAACTGGCCGGTCACTTTGGGGCTCGAAAGACCGCAGAGCTCATCTCTCGGTCATTCTGGTGGCCCAACATTACTGAAGATTGCAGGAAATATGTCGGGGGCCTGTCCTGTCTGTGCTCGGAATAAGACAGATAAGGCCAAAGCCTGGGGTCTCCTAAACCCTCTCCCCATACCTGAGCGCCTGTGGTCGCAACTGGCGATGGACTTCATTGTGGAACTTCCCCCGTCTGAAGGCTTTACGACCATCTTCGTCATAGTGCACCGAATGACGAAGATGGCACACTTCATACCCATGAAGGGAACCCCCTCTGTGGCCGAAACGGCCAATACCTTTATAAGGGAAGTGCCCAGTAATATCGTGTCTGACCGGGGGGTCCAATTCACGTCCAGGTTTTGGAGAGCCTTATGTTCCAGCTTAGAAATTGAGCTCGCATTTTCGTCCGCCTATCATCCGCAGACTAACGGCCAGACAGAAAGGACGAATCAGACCCTGGAACAATACTTGCGCTGCTTTACTTCGTTTTCACAGAACGATTGGGTTGCACTGCTGCCGGTGGCCGAATTTGCCTACAACAACACCATTCACTCGGCCACCCAGCAGTCCCCATTCTGGGCCAACTATGGATTCCACCCTACATTCCTGCCCGACCTGAATACGGAAAGTTCCGTCCCGGCAGCGCAAGATATCACCAGCTTCCTCCAATCCAACAGCAAGACTCTACAGGAGACTATCGAAATCTCGGGAATCCAACAAAGAGGCTTACGATAAGAGGAGGCGGGGGGAGCTGGAGCTCCAACCGGGCAATCGTGTCTGGCTATCCACCAGGAATCTAAAGCTGGCCTGCCCTTCAAAAAAGTTGGGACCAAGATTTCTGGGACCGTTCCCAGTTAAGAGGAAGATAAACCGGGTGGCATTTGAGTTGGATCTCCTTTCTTCCCTGCGGATCCACCCAGTTTTCCATGTATCTCTGTTGAAACCCATGGTTCTGGACTCTTTCTCGGGTCGGAAGGTGGGTCCTCCAGACCCCATCCTGGTTAACGGAGAGGAGGAGTTCGAGGTGGAAGCCATCTTGAATTGTCGCCGGAGAGCTGGGGGGACCCAGTATTTGATTAAGTGGAAAGGGTTCGGCCCAGAGGAGAACTCCTGGGAACCTGAAGAAAACATCCACGCCCCCGGACTGATTCAGGCCTTCTAGAGAAATCGCCAGGGTGGCGATACCCGGTAAGGCATCCGGAGGCTGCCCCTTGGGGGGGGCAATGTTAGGAAAAGGAACGTTCCCTGCCAAATCCTGGGTTTCCGCGGTGGTGCGCACATTTGTGCGCGTTCGCACGCTCCCGTGCGCGCGCACGCGCAGGAAACAGCGCCAAACGGGCCTATTTAAACCTGGAGAATCCAGCGATGGGTGCTGCTCGTTCTACAGCGTTCCCGACCTGTAAGCCTCAGCTCCTGATACCTGTTCCTATGTTGCTCTGCCTCCTGTTGACCCGGCTTGTCCTGACCTGCTGTTCTGCTACCTGCACCGACCCCGGCTATCCACGACCATCCGATTGTCTGCTCCCTTGTACCTCTGCTGCCCGCCTGTTAACGAACCTTGCTTGGACTCTGATTACTCTTTTGCCTGATCCTTTGTACCTTCCTGCCTGCCTGTTGCCGACCCAGCCTGAACGACCATCCTTCTACCTGCACGTCTCCTGGAGCCTCACTACGTCATCGGTGACCCTCCAGCCCTCGTGCCATCCCGCACACTTGGGCCTCTGTCTCCACTACCAGGGGTCCTTGAATCGGGTGCGCAAGAGCGGTTGTTCCCTGCACAAGACAGACTCCACCGCCAGGTACGTGACAGATCCATAGCTCTCACTGAGTTCCGATCACACCATAAACTCTTCCCACCGGCAGCCTGGTTTTCCCTCCGCGTGCATCAATGCACAGACTCGGCACTAAGCTGCCTGACGGCTGGGGATCTCTGCTGCTAGCAGAGGGAGCTCTTTAATTAGGCAAACTAGGCGGCGCGAGGCCCCTGTGAGTGCGAGGCCTAGGGTGACTGCCTAATTTGCCTAATTAAAGGGCCGCCTCTGTGTAGCATGGTGGACAAGACCATACAGCGGTTTAACGGGACAGGTTCCACTCAGAACAGGTTTCGACATGGTCAGCCAAAGAAGTTGACTGCACATTCTCAGCGTCATATCCAGAGGTTGTCTTTGGGAAATAGACGTATGAGTGCTGCCAGTATTGCTGCAGAGGTTGATGGGGTGGGGGGGGGGCCAGCCTGTCAGTGCTCAGACCATATGCCGCACACTGCATCAAATTGATCTGCATGGCTGTCATCCCAGAAGGAAGCCTCTGTGATGAACGCGGGACCACCCAATCTCACACTGCGCTTGTCACTAACTTAACAATGCCACTCTCAGCTGCATCCAGCACAAATATTTTCCAGCTTGTGGGACCACAATCTATGTGCCAGCAGCCTGCGAGCGATTGTTACCGGGCTAATTTAAGCAATTAACCCTTTCACTGCCACACCATTTCTTTTGGGACTGCACAAGAGGAACTCGAGATTTTAGCAATACCAATTATTATGATTTTAGAATAATCGCCTGTAACACACGCTGTCACCACAGACAGGAATATTCAGATGATTTATCCTAAACAGTAGCACTCTTCAAAGGAGCAGTTTCATTATAGCTTGCATTAAGAGCTTAAGGGACAAGATTAACACTTCAGAATAAGGTTTAATAATGAAAAGGTCAAAATTGGTGCAGATAAAATATTTACAGAAAAATGGTGTTACAAAGCAATAAGAGACATAATATACAGCAGCAAAGAGACAAGGCAGAATGGAAGGGAGAAAGATACTTGCAGTTAATGTCCGTGATTGAACAGAGATTTGTCGATGAGTCCAACAGGTTCTCAGATGTTCATTTTTTGATGCTAAAGTGAGAACTGAGGACTGTCTGGTCTATTCTCTTTTTCTCTGGAAGCAAAGGGGTGGGGCCACATGCCCCTGACCACTCACATGCAGGGCCGGTGCAAGGATTTTTGTCCACACAGGCGAAGGTGCATTTTGGTGCCCCCCCCCCCCATCATCCTACTACCGCCCTCTTTGCCCTCCACAATACAATCCCCACCCTCATAGAGAAACCCATCTACGGCTAACCACACACTATGCAATCTGATTGTACAATCCTCTTTTAGATTTATTAACAATTATGTAGTATAATGGCCTGCCTGATTTGATACTCATTAAAAATGTTCAGAATTGTCTTCATATGACTCATTTTGGTGAAAGTAAATTAGATTTTACAATCAGATTGCATAGTGTATAGTACAGCCAGTTTAACAGATTCCTCCATCCACACTAACAGCTCAGATGGACGAGCACCCCCTTCCCCCTGCTGGGCTTTTGTATTCTGAAACTTGACACCACTGGTTGTCAGAATACCCGAATAGATGTGACAGCTGTATTTGTTTTCTTTTTTTCATTCCATTTTCACCTGGTGATCTGACCAATAACGCACCTCCTGCATTAGCGTGTCCCCACTCCGGATGAAGGAGCACAGGGGGCAATTTTGGACAGCAGCGTTGTCAGTCTGAGAGGAAGGAGTGTCTGATGTGCTAGCAGGATATTATACACTAAGACATTGAAGACAAACTCCAGCTAACACTTTAATCATTTACAGGAACAGGTGTTTTTTCCGTTAGGGGTAAAGGTTTTACATAAATACAAGCTGATCATTTACCACTGACAGGGGTGCTTAGAATGGTTTTTCTCATCCCTCTAACTGCTACATCTGCAGGATAGGTGGTTCTGCTGAAAAACAGCAGACTAACAACAGTCCACCAGCAGGTTAAAAAAATAAAATCCTAATTTGATTTCCTCATTCATATCCTCTATGTGGATGGGGGAATCCTGCCCACTGAGCTATTGAATTATGACAGCAGGGAGATTTCCCTGCCTTCAGAATACACTGATCAGCATTGCTGGCTATAGCTTGTGGTGCTAAATAAGCAGAGAAAGTCCGACAGGTTTCCATCAATCATGGAATTCCACAAGATAATGCATGATGAGTGTCAGAATGAAGTGCGATTCATACACTGTATGCGCCACGAAAAATAAAAAAAAAACAATGCATAGGGGGCTCAACACAATCCACAGCATGCAGCCTATAGAAGTATACAGAGAAGTACATAGACGCAGCTACAAGGACCGATCCCAACATACAGCAAGGAAGTCATACAGGAGACAAAGCTCACATCCTGCATGTGTGTTCACCTATCCAATGCTGGGGTCATTGTCACCTACATTCCATTATGATCACCCCCCTGAGCAACAAATCTCAGACAATTACATCAGAACTCTCCACCTCCTGGGCTGATCTGAGTGTAGAGGTGAAATCATGCAATCTGTAAATTTCTGGTCCTAACCAGGGTGACCCTGGGCTACCTGGACAGGAAATCAGCCTGCCGTGTGTGTGAGGCTCCTGAAAGAAGTAGAGTTGGGGAGGGTGACAGATGGGGGATAGATGGGAGGGAGGTGGAGACTCACCCAAGGCTGATGTGCTATCTGCTGGCTCACATAGGGGAACAAATCATGCAGCCAGATGCAGTTGAAGCTGCTGGGAGTTCAAATCTCCCGCCCACATCACCTTTCCCATACTGAGTGCACACTGGGGATAGGAGTGTGGGCGGGGCAGACATAGAGGGGGAGGGGCACAACAGACTCTTCTCTCTCTTCTCTGGTCTCAGCAGGGAGGAAGGTGGGAGGAGCTGCTGGCTGGGCTCAGTGAGACTGTCACAGACACTGCAGCCAGAGCCAGCCCTTCCTATGTACTGTATATATGCAGCTTCTTCCAGGCCAGGCACTATGGAGGGGATAGCCGGGGGGGCACAGCACAATGCCTTCTCCACCCACTAAGCCTGTACAACGTCTTCCATCTACTGCAGGCTTAGTGGACATAAAGCACCCATACCTGACCCCTTCTCCAGTGTCACTCAGCTCCTCCTCCCTCAGCGGTGGGTGTTTCTGTACTGGAGCTGTGGCTGAGTCGACTTCCTATTGTGCGATGTCCGATGCTCTGCCCCTCCCCCTGCTCTCACTCACTCTCCCTCTCGGCAGTTGTGCTTTGCCTGCTTCTTCTGTCCTCCAGGTGGGAGGATATTGCAGTTCACTGCACAGGCTGCAGGGAGAGAAGCTGCTGAAGGTAGCTTAGTATAGCTGACCCCAGCATAAGCACTTGTGGAGGGACGCCCGAGTTTGGCGCCCCCCCTGGCCTGGCCTAAGCTGCCTTATGCAAGCGCCGGCCCTGCTCACATGGGTAAGGAGGGCCCGTGGGCTGTCTGGGGCAGACCGTGGAATAACAACCCTACCTGATATGCCAGTCTCTGTATCAATATCATATCTCGGAATATGACTACGGTGCAGTCCCAAAACTAAGGAATTCTAGCTCCGTATAAAAGTTGCATCAAAATAGGTCCAAACATGACAGGTTGCCAACATATTCCAT
This sequence comes from Glandirana rugosa, assembly GCA_018402905.1. Lineage (NCBI taxonomy): Eukaryota > Metazoa > Chordata > Amphibia > Anura > Ranidae > Glandirana > Glandirana rugosa. The sequence continues at coordinate 1,973,936 of BLSH010103051.1, forward strand.
CACTTTAGGAGGAAGAAAAGCTACCAGTGGTTCCCCATATGATCGGGCCCATGAATGTTTGGACTCAACTGGTTCAGTGTAAAATTCCACATTCAATTATGTACTTTTTTTTTAAAAGATATCACAGTCCTGTCTGGATTTATGAATGCTGTGGAAGCATATGCTGGCATGAGGTATAGGGGTCGCTGAGAGGTTACTTCTGCCTGAATGCCTTTTTTTTACAACACTCAATATTTCAGAGCATCCTGTTCTATCTTCTTAATGAATCTGGTTTATTTGTTTATGATCAGGCCTGGCAAACAAAATCAGACACCTTGGGGACTTGTAGAATGAGCCAGGAGTTCCTTTCCTGAAGGGAAGGGGGAAAAGGAGTGAGGTACTGGCAGTGTGTGCCTCTTAGGCTAAAACTGTCATGGCTGGCATTTGAACAAAATGGTTGCCAGCATTTCATGTGTCCAGCATGTGATATCATTACAGCCTCTTCTAAAAATGAACAAGAAAGCCTGCAAACAGTTTGCTGAAGACAAGCAGACTAAGGGCGTGGATTACTGGAACCACGTCCTGTGGTCTGAGACTAAGATAAACTTATTTGGTTCAAATTTTGTCAAGCGTGTGTGGTGACAACCAGGTGAGGAGTACAAAGACAAGTGTGTCTTGCCTACAGTCATGCATGGTGGTGGGAGTGTCATGCCGGCACTGGGGAGCTACAGTTCATTGAGGGAACCATGAATGCCAACATGTACTGTGACATACTGAAGCAGAGCGTGATTTCCTCCCTTTGGAGACCGCAGGGCAGTATTCCAACATAACGACCCCAAACACACCTCCAAGATGACCACTGCCTTGCTAAAGAAGCTGAGGGTAAAGGTGATGGACTGGCCAAACATGTCTCCAGACCTAAACCCTATTGAGCATCTGTGGGGCATCCTCAAACGGAAGGTGGAGGAGCCCAAGGTCTCTATCCAATGGCTCCATGATGTCGTCATGGAGGAGTGGAAGAGGACTCCAGTGGAAATCTGTGAAGCTCTGGTGAACTCCATGCCCAAGAGGGTCAAGGCAGTGTGGGAAAATAATGGTGGCCACACAAAATATTGATACTTTGGGCCCAAATTGGACATTTTCACTTAGGGGTGTACGCACTTTTGTTGCCAGCGGATCAGACATTAATGGCTGTGTGTTGAGTTATTTTGAGGGGACAGCAAATTTTACACTGTTATACAAGCTGTACACTCACTACTTTACATTGTAGAAAAGTGTAATTTCTTCAGTGTTGTAACATGAAAAGATATAATAAAATATTTACAAAAATGTGAGATGTGTACTCACTTTTGTGAGATACTGTATGTCTTACGTCAGCAGGAAGAGGTTAAGCACCTGGACTCTTCTACTAAGAAGCCATGCTATTGTCATAGATGCAAGTATTGCGGTTTTGCACTGTCCTGCTGAAATACGCAAGGCATTCTCTGAGAAAAATGTGTGGATGGGAGTATATGCTGCTCTAAAACCTTGATATATCCTTCAGCATTGATGGTTCCTTTCCAAATGTGCAAGCTGCCCATTTCATACGCACTAATGCACCCCCATACCATCACAGATGCAGGCTTTTGAACTGAACACTGAAGGCAAGCCAGAAGTTTCTTCTCCTCTTTAGTCTGCAGAACGCGGCGCCCATGGCTGCCAAAAGAATGTCAGATTTCGATTTGCCTAACCACAGAACAGTTTTTCACTTTGCAACAGACCATTTTAAATGAGAAGACGGTGGCGTTTCTGGATCATTTTCATCTATGGCTTCTTCGTTGAGTGATAGAGCTTTACCTTGCATTATTGGATGGCACAGTGAACCATGTTCACAGAGTGATTTTTAGGAAGTATTCCTGAGCCCATGCACGGATGTCTGTCTTAGAATCATGCCAATTTCTAATGCAGTGCCATCTGAAGCCCATTAGATTATGGGCATCCAATATTGCATTTTGGCTTTCTCCCTTGCGCACAAATATTTTTACAGATTCTCTAATCTTTTGATGGTATTATTTACAGTAGATTAGGATCTATTTAAAGTCTTTGCAATTCTACATTGAGGAACTTTATTATGAAATTGTTCAATAAATCTTTAGATGCAGCTGATTGTTGAATCTCTGCCCATCTTTACTTCTGAGGCATTCTGACTCTCTAAGGTGCTCTTTTTATAGCCAGTCATGTTACTGACCTGTTGCCACATACACTTGTTAGGCTGCATTCACACCTAGGCATAGCGTTTCCAGGCAGAAATACACGCGGTTTTTAGCACGATTTTACCGCAATTTTTGTAGCGATTTTTACCGTGATTTTGTACAGGTCACAAGGTCACCAATGTAAAATGTAGAAAAACGACAAAATTAAGCTACAAAAATACTTCCAGAACTTGTTTAAGCTTCAGGCTTTTGGCTTCAGTTTTTGAGTGGAGATGTGAATGATCTCCATAGAGAATCATTGATTTTTTTTCCCTCCAGCGTTATGTAGCTTCAGGATTCAAGCTACAAAATGCCCAGGTGTGAATGCAGCCTAAGTTGCAAAATTATCGTCCAGCTCTTCTTTGTTAGTACCACTTACTTTGCCAGCTTTTTGTTGCTCTGTCTCAACTTTTGGAGACATGTTGCTGCAATTTCGAAAGTACCTTATTTTTTTTTAAATGGTACATTTTCTCAGTTTAAACATTTTATATATTTTCTATTGTAAATAACATATGGGACTTGCAAATCATTGCATTCTGTATTTATGTAGATTTTACACAGCATCCCATATTTTTTGAAATTGGGGTTGTCTATTGAAAAAAAATTCTGATTCCTTTTTTATAAGTGATCCCATGACCTTTGTTCTCAGCTGCATAAGGGGCTTAAAAGAGGTAGGGGTGGAGACTCCTTGTGATGGAGGAGTGAGCACAGACATAGTCCTGTGTAAAATGCAGAGATATAAAATACACTGTGATAAGCTAGGCATAAGGGGGCGTGTTAGCAGGAATCTGACCCCTGGAGTACAGTCAGGCTGCGCTTCCAAGAGGAATTCAGAGAAGCAAACTGACCGTGCTGGGATGGATGTGCTCTCATGCCTTGGCATAGTCCGCTTGAAATAGAAAAGTAGGGGGACTGGCAGGATCACCAGGTATTTCTCACAAAGGAAGAAGTGCAAAATAAACAGGATACTTTTTCCAAAAGTACATAGTAACAAAGACACATATCAGAAAAGTGAAACACTGGGGTAACATACACATTAAGGGTGCACTGGATTCATCTCAGACCATCTCTAGGTGACCCAGGCCGGCCATCATGTAAGCCTATGATCTCAAGGATCAGTTGACACACTTTCCTTTGAAGGCACATTTTACTAGATCTGTGAGTGCTTCTTGGTATTTTTGGCATTAAAATATAACTAAAGGCAAAACCTTTGTTTAGTTGTGGAGATGGATCAGAACACCTGTCAGGTTTTGATTGCTGTGTCCCTATTAGAGAGTTTCACCCTCTCTATTTTTCATGTTTACCATTATCACCAAAAGTGGAAGCGATAGAAAATCCCAAATTTTGTGTTGTCCCAGAACAGTAATAGAGGGTTATTCTTCCAATGGCAACACTAGATCTCATGACAATGGTGACAGCTAGGGATTCCCTTTTCTCCTTACGTTCACTGACAGACGCAGCTCTTCATTGACTTTGTGGGGTTTTATGTTCATCCAACTAGGAGTTAACTAGGCAGGGAAAAGAATCAGCTGGCCCCTCCCCTGGGGGCCGTCCTCTCTTCCTACATCAAACCCCCTCACAGTATAGCTCTTCAGTTTCAATGCCTAGTTCGCAAGGAGTTGACCTGGCTTCCCTATAGGGAACTGCGGTCCTGATTATGACCTTTTTTCTTTTATTTTTTACTGCAATCAAGATGATCTGCTATCAAGAAGCCGGTCGGGGCATAGAGAGTCCTGGAGCTCTGTACTTTCCCCGACCTGGCCAACATGATGCGAAGCCAGTCCCGCTAGGGGGGACCCGCCGCATCTTACCCGTTCCGTGCGGGAGGCCCAGGATGAAATCCCCCTGTTGGTCCCCTTTACCGATGCGTTCGGCAGGGTGACTTTGGGCCTGCAGCATACCGCCGTCAAGGGCGCGAAGTCTGCTTTCTGGTGGCTACCGTGGTGTCGGACCGGTAAGTGAGCGCCCTGCCTTCCCCCCGTCACAGGGTGTGAAGAGGGCCCGACGTCCGCAAAACTTGTGCATTCACGGTAACGGCGGCTTGTCCGGAGTAGCCACCGGCGGGATCAGCCCTCCATCTTGCCCCCTGCCACACCTCGCCCCCCTCCCCCCCAGCACCGTGCGATCGTTCGGCCTTCTCATCCGGATCGCCATGCGGCGTTCGGCCGCCATTTTGCGGCGGACCGCCGCCATTTTGCCGTAGCCGCGGACATTGTCAGTCTATGGGGCTTTCCCTCTAGCGTTCGGAGCGGCCATTTTCGGTACTGCACGTTGCCTGTGAGGAGTATTCAGCCTCTAGTGTTTCCTGGCAGCCATTTTCACTGCATGCTCTGCATTTCTACACGTGGCTGCAGCTTCTCTCTCTCCTCACAGAAACGGCGGTGACAGGGGCAGCTCTTACAGACGATCTGCGCTAGAAGGCAGCTGGAACTGCAAGTATAGCTGGGCTCCCTCCGGGTGCTGGTGGTGGTGGGGTGCTGTCCTCTGACTCCCTGTGGGTGTGTGGCTGTGTGCGGGGTGTCCCTTACATCCCTGTGTCATTCCTGGCAATGGCTGATCTCCCTGCTGAACCTGCTGAGGTGGCATCAGCAGCCACACAGTCTGACCAAGGGGCTTTTTTCACCCAGCTGCGGGCTGTGTTCTCTGAGTTTTTTCCTCCGCGGGTCCCCAGGAAGCATCCCCCTCCCCCTCCTTTATCCTTAGGGGAAGATTCTGAGCCGGAGGTGGCCTCCAGGGTCTCAGGGACCCCGGGGGACCTGTCTGAAGAGGAGACGGGTGGTGACAGTGTGTTAACTGAGGGGGACCAGGAGCCAGCTGCTGACCAAATAAAAGTGCTGGTTGCCACTATTATCGCTGGCATTCGCACTAAGTTGCAGCTGGACCAAGATGGCGAATCGCGATCTGTTTATGTGTGCGGGTCTTCTAGGCCCCCCAAGGCCTATCCTTACAATGAATTCTTTGACCATTTCCTATATCGTGAATGGCAACACCCTCAGCGTTCCTCCTCACTGACTGCATGTTTTGCTGTGCGTTATCCCTTTGAGGAGAGCTTCCTGAAGAAATGGGAATCACCTGTGGTGGACCCACCCATTGCACGCCTTACCAAGGCGACTACCATTCCTATGGAAGGGACCCCTTCCTTCAAGGATCCCGCTGATTTAAAGACAGAGGCACTTTTGAAGTCCCTCTCTTCTTGAATGCGGGCTCTGCTGTGCGACCTGCTTTGGCTGCGGCCATGGCAGCACAGCATTTCTCTGAATGCATGGAGGAACTTAGGAAGGACTTGGTAGGCGGTCGCCTGATGGAGGCGCCACAGAAGGCTGAGTATTTGCTCCAGGGGATTAATTACCTCTGTGATGCGGCCGTGGATGTTCTGCCTTTGCTGTCCAGAATATCTATATCGGCTGTCAGACTTCGTAGAATTCTTTGGCTGCGTTCCTGGTCGGGTGACCACGCGTCCAAAAGAGGTTTGGCTGACCTCCCCTTTCAGGGTGGGCGTCTATTTGGCTCGCGTCTTGATGAAATCATCAAGGATTTCACGGGTGGTAAGAGTACCTTCCTTCCGGAACCCCGCAGGCGTGAATTTCGCCGTCGGCAGGAGCCTTCTAGATCAGGTCAGAAGAAGCCTTTTCGTCCCTCTGGCACAACAAGCAAGGGGACCCGTTCCAGTAAGGTCGTTGCAGGGGCCGGACGTCGGCAGTGGCAGCGCAGACCAGAAAAGGCGGAAGACAAGTCTTCCTCAGCCTGATGGGTTGCCCCCACCCGAGTGTCGGGTGGGGGGACGTCTTCTGGGGTTCGCAGATCGGTGGCTGGCTCTCATTTCCGACCGCTGGGTCCGGGAGGTGGTGTCCACCGGGTACAGGATAGAGTTCATCACTCTACCCCCAGACAGGTTCTTCCCATCAAATTTAAACCTCCCGCTGGAGCGCAGACAGGCCCTTTCCAGGGCGGTACAGGCCCTCTCAGACCAGGGAGTGATTGTACCGGTTCCCCCAGGAGAGAGATTTCGAGGTTTTTACTCTAATCTTTTTGTGGTACCCAAGAAAGGGGACGGATTTCGGCCCATTCTGGACCTGAAGGCCCTGAACAAGTTTGTCAGGGCGCGAAAGTTCAGGATGGAGTCTGTTCGGTCGGTTGTGGCCGCCCTTCACCAGGGGGAATTCTTGGCATCGTTGGACATAAAGGATGCGTACCTCCATATACCCATCCATCAGCGCTTCCTGAGGTTCGCTATTGGGGATCGCCATTTTCAATTTGTAGCTCTCCCTTTCGGCCTGACTTCCGCGCCCCGGGTGTTCACGAAGTTGCTAGCCCCGATGTTGGCGTTGCTGCGTCAGAGGGGCATTGCCATAGTGGCATACCTGGACGATCTGCTCCTGCGAGCGGACTCTGTATCTGCCCTGGAGGAGAATGTGCACATCACAATGGCCTCCCTGCTGGACTTCGGCTGGTTACTCAACCTGAAGAAGTCGTCAGTGTCTCCTTCCTGCCGTCTGGAGTATCTGGGTCTCATTCTGGACACAGAACAGGCGAAGGTGTTTCTCCCTCCGACAAAACTACAGGGCTTACAGTCGGCTGTGTGCACCCTTCTATCGCACCGTCGGTCTTCCTTGCGGTTCTGTATGAGGGTGCTGGGACTTATGGTCTCGTCCTTCAAGGCGGTACCTTTTGCCCAGAGTCACACTAGTTTGCTTCAACGAGCAATTCTGGCTCAGTGGGACAAGTCCCACCGGTCGTTGGATCTTCCGATCCGTTTGGGCCCTCAGACCAGGGCGTCTCTGACCTGGTGGCTTCGGGACTCGGCCCTCACTCAGGGGAAGTCGTTCCTGCCCCTTCAGTGGACGGTGATCACCACGGACGCCAGCCTGAAGGGCTGGGGTGGAGTCCTGGGACAGCTATCAGCCCAGGGTCGTTGGTCGGCCCAGGAGGCCCGTCTGCCCATCAACGTGCTGGAGCTGAGAGCAACCAGGCTGTCTCTTTTTCATTGGACAAAGAGATTGCAGGGCTATCCAATCCGAATTCAATCGGACAATGCCACGGCGGTGGCGTATGTGAATCATCAGGGCGGAGCCCAGCGGCTGCTGCGGAGGCAGCTCTGATTCTGCGTTGGGCGGAACTTCACGTTCCGGCGATCTCAGCGATTTACATCCCGGGTGTGGAGAACTGGCAGGCGGACTTTCTCAGTCGCCAGAAGCTGGACCAGGGGGAGTGGTCCCTCCACCCGGAGGTGTTCAATCAGATTTGTCACAGATGGGGGACACCGGATGTGGATCTCATGGCATCCCGGTTCAATCACAAAGTGAGAACTTTTGTGTCCAGAACAAAGGATCCGTTGGCAGTGGCCACGGATGCTCTAGTGGCCCCCTGGAGCCATTATCGTCTCCTGTACGCCTTCCCTCCGGTACGTCTGCTTCCGAGATTGGTGCGCAGAATAATGATGGAGGGCATACCGACCATTCTGGTGGCCCCAGATTGGCCTCGGCGCACCTGGTATGCCGACGTGGTGCAAATGGTGGCAGACGCCCCTTGGCGGCTTCCGATGCGAGACGATCTCCTGTCTCAAGGACCCATCTTGCACCCTGCTTTACCCTCGCTGGCTTTGACGGCTTGGCTATTGAGTCCCAGGTGCTGAG
>BLSH010103051.1:1982427-2007262 GCA_018402905.1 Glandirana rugosa
CCCCAGCGTTCTGGCGGAACAGGAATACGTAGTGGTTTATTCCTCTGAACGTGCTCTCCTTATTTGGTGATGCATAAGGACAAGGCGGTCTTGCGACCCCTTCCTTCCTTTCTCCCGAAGGTTGTCTCTTCTTTTCATATCAATGAAGATATTGTTCTGCCTTCATTGTGCCCTCGTCCATCGCACCCGAAGAAATTTGAGTTGCATGCCTTGGACGTAGTTAGGGCCTTACGGGTGTACTTGGCTGCTACAGCTCCCTTTCGAAAAGCTGATGCCTTGTTTGTTCTGCCAGAGGGCCCGCACAAAGGATTGACAGCCTCTTCGGCTACGATTTCTCACTGGATTAGAAAAACCGTGACCCATGCGTATTCTGTTCGGGGCAAGGTTCCCCCTTTTCCGGTCACGGCTCATTCTACCCGGGCGGTTAGTACTTCCTGGGCCTTCAGACACCAGGCCTCGGTGTCACAGGTGTGCAAGGCGGCCACTTGGGCCTCGGTTCACACTTTCACTAAGTTTTACAAAGTTGATGTGTTTGCATCTTCGGATGCTGCTTTTGGCCGCAAAGTTCTGCAGGCGGCAGTGTAGACGCGACTGGTGCCTGCTCAGAGGTTCAGTTGGGTACTGTTGTTTGCGTTTACCCACCCCTCTTTTTTGACACAGCTTGGGGACGTCCCCACAAAGTCAATGAAAAGCTGCGACTGTCAGTGAACGTAAGGAGAAAAAGGGATTTTATTAAAACTTACCGTAAAATCCTTTTCTCCGAGTTCACTGACAGACGCAGCACCCACCCCTCTGAGCTCTGTTTTGGTACGGCTTGAGTACGAACTGAAGAGCTATACTGTGAGGGGGTTTGATGTAGGAAGAGAGGATGGCCCCCAGGGGAGGGGCCAGCTGATTCTTTTCCCTGCCTAGTTAACTCCTAGTTGGACGAACATAAAACCCCACAAAGTCAATGAAGAGCTGCGTCTGTCAGTGAACTCGGAGAAAAGGATTTTACGGTAAGTTTTAATAAAATCCCTTTTTCCTGTTGTGGTTATGAGACAGGAAATGAAAGGGTTATAACTAGGGATGCACAAACTTTTGGCATTTTCTGCCAAAATCTGTGTTTTCGGTATCAACCGAAACAAAAAGATCGCCCAATATCGATAGGGACGGGGTCCGCCCCAGGTACTGTCCATTGTGTGGGTATGTGTGCATCACATACCCCCGCAATGGATGTGGGAGATGAGAAGATTTACATTGCACAGAGCGCGTTGTTTGTACAAGCCGCTCTGTGCATGAAACTGTCATGTAATTACACTGAATGCAGAGAGAGAGAGCTGTAAAATCTTCAAGTTAATGTGGGAAGTGGGCGGGACCGAACAGCTATCAAATGCCAGCCAATGGGATAGGGGCTGGGCGGATGTTCGGTCCCGCCCCCCTCCGACGACAGCTTGTGTGTCTCTCTCTCTCTGTATTCAGTGTAATTACGTGACAGTTTCATCCACAGAGCGGCTCGTACAAGCAGCTTGCTCTGTGCAATGTAAATATTCTCTCTTCTGCCAGTGCCGCCTGTCAGTGCCACATGCATATACCATCCAGTGCCACCTGCCAGTACCATCCAGCGCTGCCTGTCAGTGCCACATACCAGTACCATCCAGTGCCACCTGTCAGTGCCACCTGCCAGTACCATCCCGTGCCACCTGTGCCAGTGTCACCAATCAGTGCTGCCTATCACTGCTTCCAATCAGTGCCGCCTGTCAGTGCCACCTATCAGTGTCAATCACTTACAGGTAGGCTGCATATGAAAATTGCATATAAAAATATAAATATTTTTTAAAAACTGTAATTTTCGGCTTTTGGCTTAGTGCATTTTCGGTTTCGTCACCATTTCCATTCGGTGCACCACTAGTTATAACCCTTCCTTATGCAACCAAAAAAAAAACAGTTTTGTCTTTAGTTCTACTTTAAGCATCTCTTTCCCAGATTTGCAAGGCTGCCACCTCCTGTTCACATGTTTTACCAGGTGGTCATTACAGGTTACTGTGTTGCCCACCACTTCTTAGCTGGACTGCTTTTGGATGTCCTGAAGGCTGAAGACTTCTTGTGCTCCGCAATGGATGAAAAAGAAAATTTTGTACACACTCTAAAATCCTTTGGCTGGAATTGACTGAAGGACACAAGCCCCTCCCCTCTGCGTTAATGATCATGCTCTCAGTACTACTTTGCTACAAAACTAAGACATGCTGATATTGGGAGAACTTATCCTGGGTGGCCTACGGTCTTTGTTTTGCTATTGTTCAATCCTTCTGTAGGCAGTGGAACCTGATTAAATTCAAATTGTTACTAAACCCACAACAGTAAAATCAGCATGCTTGTTATACTCACTGTGGAACGTAAGGGGTTAACCCTCTGCATTGTGTAAGAAGGCTGTTTGATCCTGTATGCACAGATCCTCCTCTTCCACTGACTCCAGCACAGGTCCGGATAAGACAGATCCTTTGGAGTCAGGCTGCACATACTCAGTTTGGTGTGTATTGCTAGAGAGATTTTTTTTCCTGAGAGGCTGCATGTGATCAGCACAGGGCCAATCAGCACTGTCCATACAGAGGGTCAGGGGTCTTGGATCCTGATAGGACAGCTCAGTGCAGTATGAAAACTCCTCCTACAAGCTTTAACTAGTGCTCGGCTGACACTGATAGAAGTAACAAGACTGCTCTAACTGCTGATGAGAAATGGTATTTATCAGTTTATATTTACTAAAACTATTGTATTTCAATGCTATGTGTACTGTGGGAGACCAGATATAGTGAATGCAGGGCACTGGGTTTAGTAACACTTTAACCCCAAAGTTACATTTATTCTTTTTGTTGAGGTGTTTGTAGCCGTATTGGTGCAATTGCGAGAAAATTGAGTACTGTCCATGATACATTTTTTTATATATTTGCACTAGCATACAATTTTTCAGGACAAGCTTTCGGGGTGTGTCCCCTTCTTCAAGGTCCAAGTAGTACCGATTCACAAAAGTTTTAGCAGAATGTTAAAAAAAAAAAAAAGATAAAAAAAAAATCTGAGGGAAAGGACAAGAAAAGGAAAAACAAACACACACAAATCAATGTATAAGGCAATGATAATAAAACTAGCAGCAGTTAGTGAGATAAGACCGAGGGAGAGTTATAGTCACAGAGGGGGTCGTAAAACTTTAGGATAATGAGTAAGGAAACCTATATCTAAATGTATAATATATGTAAACCACCGCGCTAATATCAAAGTGCTCTATATCAATAAAATAAATGTCCTTGCTGCTGCTTAAAAATAAAAAGTGCTAATATTGAAAACCAATAAATCAATGTTCTCAGCAGCGCATGAACCTGTTTCTAAAGTGCAAGTGCATATAGCAAAAATCCAGTGTAGTATTCAAAGTCCATAGTCCAAAGTGCAATGTAGGTTAGTGCTCAAATTATTCGACCACCAATACATCCTCCTCCACCGGTGAACAAAATGTGCAGGAAAAAACAAACAAACTGAGGCTCACCAGACGTATAATTGCAACCCTCATATCAGATGAGAATCACCACATAAGGCACCTCTCTGCTCCCACTTCTGGGCTTCAGATATAATGACTCATAAAAGAGATGAACAAGAATTGCCTCTTATAGTGTGTCTCTTTTAAAACACTGCCTTATTTTAAAACCAAATGCTCTTACATGTAAAATAATGATCAATTGCTTGTGTACATATATAGGCTATCTGTTACCACTCTGTGCTCACTGCATAGCATCTCTCTCTGACACCGTGACATACCTGGCACCCATCCAGCCTTGCACTGAGTCATCATATAACCATGCCCTTGACGCGTTTCGTCACATCCGACTTGGTCACAAGGGGTGGCTATACGACGACACGACTCATCCTAAGTACTGGCTCCCTTACGTTCACTAGATGGCGCAGCTATCTGTCTGCATACCGCTTCACTTAGTACAGACCAAGATACACGCCAACTGAGCATTTAACCCCTCTTTACTGGGTAGTTCTTGTGTGCATATAACCCATTGGTTGCTGGTAACAAACCCTGCATCTCTCTGTCTACATGCCGCTTAGCTAAGCACAGACCAAAATAACCGCCAATTGAACATTTAACCCCTCTTTACTGGGTAGTCCATATATGCATATCACCCATTGATTGCTGATAACAAGTAAACCCCACAACTTAATGATCTAGGCACTTTCGTGCAATATATAAAAGGAATTAAAAAATAAAATAAAACACATTTTATTTTTTATTTATTTTATATATTGCACAAAAATGCCTTGAACATTTGGTTGCGGGGTTTAATTGTTACCAGCAATTAATGGGTGATATGCATATATGGACTACCCAGTAAAGGGGTTAAATGTTCAATTGGTGGTTATCTTGGTCCGTGCTTAGGTAAGCGGCATGTAGACAGAGAGATGCGGGCTTTGTTACCAGCAACCAATGGGTTATATGCACACACAGACTACCCAGTAAAGAGGTGCTAAATGCTCAGTTGGCGTGTATCTTGGTCTGTGCTAAGTTAAGCGGTATGCAGACAGATAATTGTGCCATCTAGTGGACGTAAGGGAGCCAGTACTTAGGATGAGTCGTATAGCCACCCCTTGTGACCAAGTTGGATGTGACGAAACGCATCAAGGGCGTGGCCATACAACAACTCAGAGCAAGGCTGGATGGGTGCCAGGCATGTCGCAGTGTCGGAGAGAGACACTATGCAGTGAGCACGGAGTGGTGACAGACAGCCTATATATGTACACAAGCGATTGATCATTTTACATGTAAGAGCATTCAGTTTTAAAATAAAGCAGTGTTTTAAAAGAGATACACTATGAGAGGCAATCCTTGTTTATCTCTTTTATGAGTCAATATATCTGGAGCCTGGAAGTGGGAGCAGAGAGGTGCTTATGTGGTGATTCTCATCTGATATGCGGGTTGCAATTATATGTCTGGTGAGCCTCAGTTTGTTTTTTCCTGCTAGTTTTGTTCACCGGTGGAGGAGGATTTATTGGTGGTGGAATAATTTAAGCACTAACCTACATTGCACTTTGGACTATGGACTTTGAATACTACACTGGATTTTTGCTATATGCACTTGCACTTTAGAAACGTAGTTTTAGGCGCTGCTGAGAACATTGATTCATTTGTTTTCAATATTAGCACTATATCTAAACTTAAGCCGTTATTTTTTGTGTCAAAAAGAAGTATCATTCTTCGTTCAAACCTTTTCCTTTCCTGGATAGTTCTGAAATATTATTATTTTTGTTGAAGCATTATGTTGCTTTCACACTTATCTAGAATTCATTTAGCATCCTGAACTTAGCAGCAGTTAAACATTGTTGTATATAGTACATGGTGTGGCTAAAGATACATTTTGGAAGTATGCTAATGATTTTGAAAATTGTGGTTCAGATAAATTACCTTCAACTGCAGCAATGATATCAGAGATTTTGTCAGATTGCAATCTTATTTGTGGCCACGAGGTGGCACAATAACACTGTCACAATAAAAAATAGACATACTTGCACTTAAAGGTGAAATAGTAGATAGGTGACAGTTCAGACAGCAGTCAGACCTATAGGCACAATGTGAACACCCTCAGTCCAACTGATCCTCCATGTGCTGCAGTTTGTCAGTGAACGGGAGAGCAGTGTAACACGTGCTTCTTGGAGGAGGAGGGATTCTCAAATGTGTTTTAGGTGTGGTCACTCTGGCCATTCTGCAAAACAGTGTCATGAGGATTCTGGGGGAATGGTGCTAAGTGTGGCATTTCCTATACAGAAGCAAAGATGCAGAGGGGGTAGTTTCAGACCAAAACCAAGAGGACCCCTCATAGGTACTACGTTTATGTATAAAGTTACTGCCAGTATTCGGCAGGCATACAGCCCCAGCTCTGTTTGACACAGGCTCCCAAGTTACCCTTATTTACCATTCATTCTACCAGCAGTACATTAGCAGCATACCTTTTAAATTTACTAAGAGAATGGAAGTGTGGGGGGCTGAACACTGATTTCTACCCTATAAATGGAAGCTTGCAAGTAAGTGTGACTCTTACAGATTTAGAAAACATGGGTGTTCCTCCTGTAGACTTCATGGTTCTTTTCTGTCCTGACACAGGTAATTCCCTCACAGCTCCAGTGATACTGATACAAAAGTTTCTTGAAGGAGATCGGACGGTTTCTTCTGATAAAGTTGACAACTCACCTAAACTTCAGCAGCTCAGTGATGTACTCTCTGTTAGCTATTGGCATAGAGTGGTGTATCGCATTCCACCAGGGGGAGAGAGAGTGCTGAGAGTAGCCTCCAGTATTGAGGCCAAGCTGCTCAGGGATGGCAGTTAAAGCGGTGTTCCACCCAAACTTCCGCTGGTTGGATTCCTCCCCCCCTCAGGTGTCACATTTGGCACCTTTCGGGGGGGAGGGGGAAGAGGACACCTGTCTTTAGACACACATCCGGGAGCCCTGGCCGGCGGCCGGCGGCCGCGGCTGCTGACGTCAGCAGCCCGGCTCCCCCCTCCCTGCTCGCTCTGCTTCTGGCCGCCTGGCCAATAGCAGAGCGCGGCAGAGCCTCGCGCATGCGCAGTAAGGTGCCAGACATGACGCTGTACTGCTAAACGTCCGGGTTCCCTTACCCGAGATGGAGGCGGCTGCACCCGTCCCCCGATCCGAAGATCAGCGGTGGGTGCAGACATCGCTGGACTCCAGGACAGGTAAGTGTACTATTATTAAAAGTCAGCAGCTACTGTATGTAATCCTTCCTGCTGAGCTTATTGTATTCTGACAATAGGAGGGAAACCGCTATCGGAACCCAATGACCAATGCTGCCGGCTAAACCCGAAATGCGAGCAGGCAGGAAGGGTTATTTTATTGCTGAAGAGACATTGCATGCTTCTTCTAAAATAAAAAGCCTACCTGCTTGCCGTCTTTAATTGGAGACTCTGTTACCCCCAACATTTCATATTCCTGATATGTGCCTGCTGTACCATGTACTTGTATGAGAACGTATCCTGTTGTCTTTGTATTGCTTCCCCTGTGTGAAATCCCTAGTGTTCCTGTCAGTCCCTCTGCTTCCCTATTATAAACTGACCATACTAAGCAGGAGAGCACACCATGGTCAGTTCTCTAGCTATGCTGTGAACTCACTAAGCTCTCCTACAATGATCTGACTTGTCCTGACACCCCCCTGCTTCTCCTCCCCTCTTCTCTTATGCAGCTGAGAACAGAGGGAATGTGATCACTTATAAATAGGGAAAAAATGTATTTATACTGTTTTTTGATATTTATACAAATATGTTTTATCTGCCATTTCTATTTTGAACGTAATGGGTTGTTTTACAAGGTGATCGTTGACAATCACTTTAAGAGTTTTGTCAAGTTAAACACACAAACACAGACAAACCACTTTCCATGACCCCTGCGTCAGGAGTTACCCTACATTCAAATCTATGCGCTTTTTGGTGCGTTTTGCATTTTGCAGAAACTCGCTACAGTCCGTTTAACATGACAAAGGGGGGTTTTTTGTTACTGCGCTTAGGATAAAGTAGCACTATGTCTGTATGAAAGCTTGCTGCCGCTCAGGGAACCCCCTCTCCCTAACTGGGGTAAGGGGTAAAATAGGATATTTGAAATAAAAGACTGGGTCTGACGCTGCTTGTATGCCTGTTAATTGGCTTCAAACTGGTGGCCTGTGAGGTATACTGCTGCCCCCTGATGGTATCAGAGGGTAAGCCTATAAGGTGCACCAAGTGAGTAGGTTAAATAAAATATTATAAATGGGTGTGTTCATATGTGCTTAATTCGTCAAAAAAGTCTGTCCAGACACTTCAAGGAGGTACACGGAAGGAACCCCTCCTTAATGACATTCTATGGGATTGATAGAAAGGAACACTGGAGAGGTAGCAATAAAAAGGTCAGTGTTTCTCAAAATGAAACAAGGTGGATCTACAAATTGGGTAGTTTGGTTCCGGGGGGCCTTAACATTGATATAGACTTAAACTGTTTTATTTCCAACTTCTGACCTACCGATGTGAACAATTATAGATGAGCCCATACGATTCATTGAATCATAACTACATAACCCCCGTGTAGGGTACATTTGACTGAAGGAACCTACTTCTTACAATAAATATCATCAAACTAGGGGCAACCCCCTTTCATAGCATTACCCCCTCTTGAATTTCATCCTATATCCCACTTTAACTATGATCCCAACCTACCAACTCCTACGTAGTTTGATACCCGGGTTAAATATTACTAACCCAACACAATTATATTTTTTTTATATTATATTATATATTATATTTTTTATATTTAATACATATATTTTTCATCAATTTATACATTTTATAGTTCAATCTTTCATATTTTTTCCATATACACATATATACATAAATAATTCCTTTTAAAGGTATTTAAATTCTTTATATATCCTGTATTCCTCTAGCCACTAGAGGGGGTACCATATAGCCACCATTGTACTTACAGAACCTACCCGGTATTGGGTAATCCCTCCCAATTACCATCAAGGGGATCTAGAAATATCATGTATGTGTTTATTTTCAAAGGTAACCGGTATGAAATTACATGCTCCAGGTTTTAAACACATTTGAACACTGCTCAGCCTGTAACAATTCCAGCCTAAATATAGTATAGAGTACACCTTTACCAGGTACTATCTGGCTTTGTACCGGAGACAGACAGAGCACACTGATTTTTGCTTGTAGAACTAATACAAAGGGAGCAGTTACAGCTTTCTCCACCAGAGGGCACCTAATCTGAGACACCTTGTAACACTGACTTCCATATAGGGCGCTTTTATTATGCTTAAAAACACACATCTTCGGTGGAGTTGGGGTTTTTTCATTAAACAGCAAATGGCTAACGGCATCCCAGTGGGTATTCGCTATTGCTCCGATCACATGAGGCAAATATCACTGTGCTTAGTCCCCTCCCACGGATGATATATAAACAAACTGAGTGTAGAGTCTGGCAATGCCTCAGAGGACGTCGACGACGAAATGCGTAAGGAGGAGCCAGACTCACGTGTCATGTCACTTCCTGTTTCGGAGTATAGGCCGGTGGAACGCACGCCAGGACACCAGGAAGCATGCAGGACTTTGTAAAGGCCACGGCAGGCCTTCCCTTTTACACAGAAACCGAAGTATTGGAATTTTTTATACATGCACTGTTTAACCACTTGCCGACCGCCCGCCGCAGCGTGACGGCGACAAGGTGGCCGCGATAACTAACATTGTGAGCGCGCGCCGCCGAAGGCGCGCCCGCGCGCTCACTGGGTTCGGGGGGAGCCAGGGAGCAGGTGCCGCGGACTCGATCGCCGCCGGCTACCCGCGATGCCCCCCCCCCGCACTGAAAGAACGGAGGTCCGTGTAAGTAAACACGGACCTCCATTCTGTGAGAGGGGGAAGGGCTGTGATCACAGCCTTCTTCTACATGGAAGCTGTGATCACTTCCCTTCCCCAGCTAGGGCAGTCCCCACACAGTTAGAACACGCCCAGGGAACACAGTTAACCCTTAGAGCACCCCCTGCAGGTTAACTCCTTCACTGCCAATGGCATTTACACAGTAATCAGTGCATTTTTATAGCACTGATCGCTGTATAAATGCCAATGGTCCCAAAAAAGTGTCAAAATGGTCCGACATGTCCGCTGAAATATCGCAGTACCGCTAAAAATCGCAGATCGCCACCATTACTAGTAAAAAATAAAAACCCCAGAAATAAATTCTCATCATCCGTAAACGCGGCAACTTTTGCACAAACCAATCAATAAACGCTGATTGCGGATTTTTTTTACCAAAAATATGAGGAATAATATAAATCGGCCAAAACCGATGAAAAAAAATGTTTTTTTATATTTTTTTTTTGGATTTGTATTTTATCAAAAAGTAAGAAATTTGGGTCTTTTTGTAAAATTGTCGCTCTTCTTTTGTTTATAGCTGCGATCAGAAATGACGCAGCGGTGATCAAATACCACCAAAAGAAAGCTCTATTTGTGGGAAAAAAAGGACGCAAATTTTGTTTGGGTACAACGTCGCACGACCGCGCAATTCTCAGTTAAAGCGGCGCAACGCCGAATCGCAAAAAGTGCTCTGGTCCTAAAGTGTGAAATCCTTCCGGGGCTGAAGCGGTTAAATAAAAGAAAGAGTTTTTAAAAGGATTACACTATGGGCATCCTTTTTGTCTTCCCTTCTGGTACTGGATATATGATGTCTGCCATTGGACACTAGCGGCCAGGGAGCACGGAGCCATCAACATCCGCTGCATAGGGGACCCCAGGAATCACCAAACAGACGTCTATGCGTTTTACCCCTGCGGGGGTGACTCTGTTCGGTAAGTGGGGAACACGCCTGACCTGCACCTGAAGACCTGTTTACACATTGCATATCACCAATTGGATAAGGACTCGGTTTGCACTATGCACTTTTGGAATTAATTGTGATCGAACTGAACATTATATGGATGTATATTCATTTTGGTATTTAAGAGAGGATCTGCACATTAGATATATACACATCTTTTAGCTGTTTATGTTGTTTTGCACTATGCACTTTTGGAATTAATTGTGAATGAATTGAACATTATATGGATGTATATTAATTTTGAAGAAGATTTTGAGAAGATTTGCACACTAGATATATACACATTTTTTAACCTCTTATGTTGATTTTAAACTGCATATATGCATGGATAACACCCATTGATTACGGGCTGCACATGCACTTTTTTGATGAATTAAGCACATATGAACACACCCATTTATAATATTTTATTTAACCTACTCACTTGGTGCACCTTATAGGCTTACCCTCTGATACCATGAGGGGGCAGCAGTATACCTCACAGGCCACCAGTTTGAAGCCAATTAACAGGCATACAAGCAGCGCCAGACGCAGTCTTTTATTTCACAGTCCATTTAACATGGTTTCTCTTATCACCTTCCAGGAGAGGTTCCTCCCCACAGGAAACACAGTTGACAGCTGTTTTAAGTCCCCACCCTTCCCCTTGATCCTCAGTTTTTTTTTTATTGTGTTTCTAACCCAACACAGCAAAACCTTTTTTGTTTTCTTTCCCGGGCCAAGGCCTGGGGATGTGGTCGCACCCCCCCCCCCGGTGGGCCCTGGACCACGGGCAAACCAGTGGGTGGTGGATGCTGGTCCTGGCCCAGGGGGAATATTCCCAACAAGAGAGCTCAGGGGGGCAGCAGTACCGGAAGAGCCCCCCTGAGAGCTGGTGGCCCCTGGGTACAGTGGAGTGCACCCAGCACCACAGAGACCATGTTCCCACTCCCTCCTCCTACCTGACAGTGGTGGATGGGATGGAGGAGGCTGCCTGTGTAGTGCGGCCTGCTGCCTGGAAGGGCGGTGCTTAGGCCTGGTGGCGCAGAAACACAGCAGTGGAGTGGGGTCCAAGTTCCCCTTCCTCCTTACAAGGGGTGCAGGGTAACCCTGTGTGGCAGGTATATGCAGGCCTGGGGCTGAAATATATCCTACAGGCTCAGTCCTTCTCACAGGTGTCACAGAAACTGTACAAGCGATCCGGTCACAGTGGTGTGAACCGCCGCTGTTATACACCGCTCAACAGTCTCGGCCTCTCTGGCTCATTTTGTCCTCCTCCCTAAGCGGAGGACGACGGGCGTATGGGAAGCGCTGGAGGAGACACCAACCAGTGTGGTGGCTGAAGAGCAAGCCCAAAGAGGCACCAGTTCACTACGGTGACAAGAGGTGCAGAGGAGCGAGGGTCTGCCTAAACCACCTCAGATGGGAAAGAGGAGGGTAAGGCATCCCCCCCCCCCCCCGTGTATATACTGACTGGTGCAGTGCAAGACACAGCCTAACTTAGCAGCTCCCCATGGGGGACAGAACTTAGGGAGGTGACTTTGGCAGCTATCCTCCTTGTGTGTGAGCCATAAGGATAGAAAAGCAAGCCCAGTGGCTGTGGCAAAGGGAAAAGAGGACAATGGTGAGTACTCCCCTTAACTTGGGTATTTAGCAGCAAAATCCCTAATAACAGCCAGGTGGGTTCTGAGCATTTGAGATAATCTCCCTTGGGGTCTGGAAACAAATTGCCCAGAAACTTCCACCATCCACAGCTCCCTCTTATGTGGAGATGCTGGGTTTATCACAACAGTGGGTTGCCAGCCTCTCTCTATAAGCCTTATTGTAGTAATTAATAGGGGTGACTATAGTGAAGAGGGGAGACCTGGCAGATACAAGAGTTTCTTACTGGCCATATATACCACTGAACAAGTCCTTCAAGGAGTTTGGATGTGCAGTGGTTTGCAGGAGCCTGGAGGTTTCAGGAGTAAGCCCCCCCCCCCCCCCCCGGTCAGCTGGGCACACCAGGTAATCCGCGCCTATCGGATTCCATCTTTAAGAGCCAACTCCACCTAGATCCTGCATCAGAAGCGGAGAAGGCAGGGACATCGTTGGAACAGACCTGCAGATCAGCCACATGATCCAGCTAAGATGCCTTCATCAGGGATTATGGAGTGGAGGTAAAACTCACTGCGTTCGGCAAGAAGGTCTTGCAGGCAGTGGTCCCACCCTAAGGTAGGCCTGAGGTTACTTGCTTATCCTCTCAAGTGTACCGTCCTGGAAGGTGATAAGAGAAAAGACCCACGTTACTTACCGGTAACGTTGTTTCTAGGAACCTTCCAGAATGGCAGGCCTACTTCCCGCCCATTGGAGGAGGGAAAATTGTAGAACACCAGGAGGTAAGTGCCTATGATGAATGATTTCCCTTATGAACCGGGTTCAGGAGTTACTCCTCTACAAACTGAGGATCAAGGAGAAGGGTGGGGACTTAAAACAGCTGTCAATTGATTGTGTTTCCTGTGAGGAGGAGCCTCTTATCTCAAGTGTGCCATTCTGGAAGGCTCCTAGAAACAACGTTACCGGTAAGTAATGTGGGTCTTTTGCTATGGATGTAGTTCACATTTGTGCATTATGCGGTGCTGCGCTGCACTTTTTTAAATGGCTCGGGGACTTTTTTACTACAGCATATTGCGTTTTGCTTGTAATAGACTTCAATGGAGTTGCATCAAAAACGCAAGTGTTGAGTTTTGATGCTTTTTTTGATGTGTTTTGTGGTGTTTTTTCCCCCTTTAAAAACACTGTATATAGCTGGTTGCTAAAGAGCGGGCCAAAAAGCCTGCTGCTGCGTCCTTAACAACCGATGAGTCATCAGCTGTCAGCGGGTATGGGTCCCCCTAAATCCACCCTTATCCGAGCATGCAGCCCGGCAGGTCAGGAAAGGGAGGGGACGAGCGAGGGCAAAGTACCTTGTCCCCATGTTGATGGGGACAAGGGCCTCTTTCCCACAACCCTGCGCTGTTGTTGTGGGGGTCTGCGGGCGGGGGGCTTATCACAATCTGGAAGCCCCCATATCCTGCCCCCCCCCCTTATGTGAATGAGTATGGAGTACATTGTACCCCTATTCATTCACCAAAAAAGTGTCACTTAGAAAAATCCCCACAAACACAGTTTTTGACAAAAAAAATACTCGTCAAAGGCTAACCACCAACTGCTCACTCCTCTGTCTAACAGTTCTTAAATAGATAAGAGGCAGGGCCACCTGGTGATGTGACCTTGTGGCCTGCCCCCTTGTGAGGTCCCTGCCCCAGCATATTACCAAGGTCTCCCGCCCACCCTCTCCTACATGGTAACACTATTTTGTTGGAAACGCTACCATGCAGATAGGCATACATATCAGAAACTAGGTCTTTTTTTAGTGTCTACACAGGCCAATTTGTCAATTATTGGGGTTTTGGTAAAGGATCATGAAATGTGCTTGGTCTGAGTAGACAAAGCATGCCTCGGTTGATGGTATTAAAGAATCTGTGGTTTGACAGGGGATTGTTGTGCATCACATAAAGAAGTTGTGATGCCCAAATCACCTTAAGAGATTGGCTCTACCCACAACAGTCAAAGGAAGCTTACCCTAGGATTTACTCTAAAGTTTTTAAATCTAGCCAGCAGTGCGCTTGTTACCCCAACACTTCATATTCCTGATATGTGCCTGCTGTACCATGTACTTGTATGAGGAACCTGTTCTTTGTTTTGCTTCCTTTGTATGAAATCCCTGGCGTTCCTGCCAGTCCTGGTTTCCTAATAAAAGCTGGCCACACTAGTCATGAGAGCACAGCATCGTTAGTTCTCTAACTATGCTGGGAACTCAGCCTGCTCTCCTCCAATGATCAGACTCTTCCTGACATGCTACCACTGCACAACCATTCACTGGCAAGCTCAGTGTATTGGTGTTTCTCCTGCCCCATCTCTAATGCAGCTGAGAACAGAGGGAATATGATCACTCATAAAGGAAAAAAAGGTATTTATAATGTTTTTTTATATCTATACAAAAATGTTTTGCCTTTCATTTCTAATTAAAACTGAATAGGCTGTTTCACAAGGCGATCATTTTCAATCACTTTAAGTTAAGTGACAAGTAGTCATCCAAATTTGTGCTGGCCTTAATACTTAGATATTTAAATTGACAATTTTTATTTGTGCTGCACCAAGGCGGGGCAAGATTGTGTGCGAGTCCATTGGGAGCAACACAGACTTGTCCCAGTTTATAATAAAGCCCATGAAGAAGCTAAAACAAGTGAGGACAGTGAGCAATCTGTATCTCCCAGAAAACGTGTCACCTGGGCAGGGCTGGTGCAAGGATTTTTGACACCCTAGGCGAAACCTCATTTTGCCGACCCCTTGGCTCCACCCCTGACTCCATCCCCATTTGCGTGCCCAGCCTGATCAGCGCCAATCAAATGCAGCCTCACCAGCGCCCATCAAATACAGCTTCACCAGCGCCAATCAATACAGCCTCACCTGTGGCCATCAAATACAGCTTCACCTGTGCCCATCAAATACAGCCTCACTGGGGGGTGGGGGCGGAGGGGGGGTATTTGGCAGATCAGTGACTATTTCTATATACATTTGCAAATGGCATGTGATAATACAATCTCATTATCTCAGTCAGACAGTGTCAGTTTTTACATGAATCAATGCAGAGCAGCCAGTGACAGATCAACAGTGGCCAGGCGCCCCTAGGGGGCAGTGCGCCCTAGGCGGTCGCCTACTCCGCCTAGTGGTAGAGCCGGCCCTGCGTCTGAGCCACCTTATCTTACCTATAACCTCTTCTAAATCTCACTATGGTAATAATTGTAGGCTTTAGTTCCACTTTAACAACCTTAACCTTAGCTTGTAATCCTGTATCTTTTCATAGCAAGCCTCCAACTATGTATTGTTCCACCTTGTTCTGCTTGTCACTTGAGGTTCTGCAGCAAAGCTCAGGCCTTGAATCTTCCTTTTGTCCTATACAGTATGTACTGATTTTAGTGCTGAAATTGGAAGAGCAAAGATCACGTATAATAAATGAGTACCTAGCCTGGACAACAATTTTCCTTATCTCTCACCAGTAAAATAGATAACTTGGCCATCTTTAGTTTATCTTGAACGAGATAAGAGGGGAAAAAAAAATCTCCTTGACACATTTCAAATAAACTAAATTCTCCTGTCTGTGAAAAGTTTACGTTGACAAGTGTGATTTTATTACCTGCAACTTTCTCACGAACAGTTTTTTTTGTTCACTACATGAATAATGTATGCTTTTATTATGGAGACTTAATCCACTGGAGTTTTTTACAGTTTGCCTTGCAGCAACCTAAGTGTAGTCATTAACAGACAACTAGCTTATGGAATAAGCCCCTAGACTTGGCAAGATTGTTACACCCACGGTGAGAATTAATAAACTTGGGCTTCGTGGGTTACACCCATAAACATTTTCAAGCACTGTTAATATTCAGTGTCTCTTATCAGCTTTATTATTATGCTTTTTAGCATAATAATAAATAAATGCTTTTTAAACTATTCTCAGTCTGGATTGCCTCAAAAGTACGACTCTAGGGACCTCTGGTCCCAAAAAATGCATTCATTATAGATATACTTTTAACTAGGTGTGGCTTTGTTAACAAATGAAAAAATCATTCTGTGTATATCTCTTGGTTTGTTTTTGTGTTTTTTATATTACTGCTCCTAAACTTGCACCGTTTAGGAGCTATTCACTGTATCCAGGGCTGGTGCAAGGAGTTTTGACACCCTAGGCGAAACTTCATTTTGCCGCCCCCTTGGCTCCACCCCCTTTTCCCTGCCCAGCCTGATCAACGCCAATGAATTGCAGCCTGATCAGCGCCAAACAAATGCAGCCTCACCAGCGCCCATCAAATACAGCTTCACCAGCGCCAATCAATACAGCCTCACCTGTGCCCATCAAATACAGCTTCACCTGTGCCCATCAAATACAGCTTCACCTGTGCCCATCAAATACAGCCTCACGGGAGGTGAGGGCGGAGGGGGGTATTTGTAAGACCAGTCACTATTTCTATATACATTTGCAAATGGCATGTGATAATACAATCTCATAATCTCAGTCAGACAGTGTCAGTTTTTACATGAATCAAGGCAGAGTAGCCAGTGACAGATCAACAATGGCCAGGCGCCCCTAGGCAGCAGTGCGCCCTAGGCGGCCGCCTACTCCGCCTAGTGGTAGAGCCGGCCCTGACTGTATCCGCATGCGCAGACGTCATCGCCACATGCGCACTGAAAAAAACGGCTTGAGGGTTCCATTTCTTCAGTACCTATGCCATGACCGGCGGCTCTTGTGCACATACAGTCAAAGTTTTGAGCTGTAAAGAAAAAAACGAAATTAGTGGGTTATGAGAGGCGTTTTCCGCTGTAAAACAGCTCTAACTCTGAAAAAAGCTAAAAACAGCTAAGAAACACTTACAAATGCGTCTGTTCGGTGCTTTTGAGCCATAAGCTTTGATGGGAGAATAGTTTTGCTAAAAAAAAAAAAAAAGCTAACAAATGCTGAAAAACACTACAACAAAAATGCTGAAAAACTCACTCTGCAGCTTCTGCTTTCCACCCCTAACGTTACTGGCTTTTTTTTTATAACGTCCAGCATGCATGAGGCCTTACAGCTGTCAGGGACTATTGGAGAGATCCCTTCACTTACAGCTGTCAGGGACTATTGGAGAGATCCCTTCACTTTTGTATCTGATAAAAGCTTTGTCTCAAAGCTTGGAAGTGAGGGGAAATATCTGTATCAGCAACACAAACAGAAAGAAGTCTTTGTTAACTACCTCAATACACTGTGCACTTTCACCCCCTTCCTACCAAGACCAATTTTCAGCTTTCCGCACTCACGCATTTTCAATGACAATTACTCAGTCATGCTACAAATAGAGCTTTCTTTTGGTGATATTTATTCACCACTGGGTTTTTTATTTTTTGCAATATAAGCAAGAAAAGTGTGAAAATTCTGAAAAAGAAAACATATTTTCTAATTTCTGTTTTAAAAGAAATCCAATAAAATCAAATTCTGTCATACATTTAGGCCAGCATGTATTCTGCTACATGTCTTTGGTAAAAAAAAATAAAAATCCTGATAAGTGTATGATAATAGTTTTGTGTGAAAGTTAGAGTCTACAAGCGATGCTATGTATCATTGAAAATTGATCAATCCTCATGTACTGGTGGCCTATCTCATTTCTTGAGGCCCTAAAATGTCAGGACAGTACAGATATCCCCCAATTTACCTTTTTTTTTTGTAAAAATGACAGTTCAAAGTATTTATTAAAAGACATAGTGAGTTTTTTAAAGTTACAATTTATTGTCCATAATAGTTTGGAAAATGGAAGATTTGTTTTTCCCCACAAAATTGTCATATTAACAAGTTATTTCTCACACATGGCATAGATAAACTTGCAATTACACCACAAAATATATTCTGCTACTACTCCTGAGTATGGTGATACCACGTGTGTGAGACTTTTCCATGGCCTGGCCACATACAGAGGCCCAACATGCAGGGAGCACCATCAGGCGTTCTAGGAGCATAAATTACACAGTTTCCTCACTACCTACCACATATTTGAAGGCCCTGGAGCACCAAGACAATGTAAATGCCTATAAAATGCCCCCATTTTGGAAAGAAAAAAAAACCCAATGTATATTATACAAGGCATAATGAGTATTTTGTAATTTTTTTTCCACAAGTTTTTGGAAAATGTGGGAAAAAAAAGGAAAACTTTTTTTTCTTTACACAAAGCCAATGTATAAGATATTTCTAACACAGCATGTGCATAGCAAAAATTACAACCCAAAATACACTCTGCTACTCCTCCTGAGTATGGCCATACCACATGCGTGAGACTTTTACACAGCCTGGCCACAACCCAATATCCAAGTAGCACCATCAGGCGTTCTAAAGGCATAAATTACACATTTCATTTCCTAAATACTTATCACAATTTTGAAGCCCCTGGAGCACCAGGACAATGGAATTAGATGTGGCAGATGATCATGGACAGATGTGCGCAGATGATCACAGGCAGATGTTTACTGGGACAGATGTGACAGGTGTTTTTCACTGTGTAAGGGACACTGTTTGGGGACACTAGCTGGGTGATCAGTGTGTAAAAAGCTGTAAAAAACAGCTCATACAAACTGATCCCTGGCTCGCAGGCACTCTCCTTCTCCTCACTGACATGCTCTGTGTCAGGAGAAGCAGAGCCGATCGCCTGGCAATGACTTTGTTTACATTACATGAAGGCTTTGATTGGACACAACTGTCACATGATCAGGTGGGCCAATCACAGAGCCCTGCTGCTGAGCGATGTTGCCCTGTCTCTGGGGGACACAGGCGCATCGGGATCCCGCCGCTGCGCGGGCATGTGGTCGTGCGATCCTGCTCCCTGTGATGTCACCAGGCTGTATTTACATCACATGATGGCTGTGATTGGACACAGCCATCATGTGATCAGGAGGGCAAATCACAGAGCCCTCCTGCCGATCTGAGATGTGGTGTGTCCAGGGGACACGAGCGCATCAGGATCGCGCTACTGCGCGATCCCACTCCTTCTGAAGGACGTTCAGGAATGTCCACTCAGAAGGAAGAAAGGCCCACCCGGCCATTTATATGCAGTGGCTGGGTGGGAAGCAGTTAAAGTGGATGTAAATCCTCTCTTATACCCAGTGAAGTGAATAACTTAAGATTATACACAGGGATGAAACAAATCTTCCTACATAAGTTTTACATGTATATCTGCTGTCTTCAGCTTACTATGTTCTTTAGAATGTGCACTTCATGTTAAGAGATTTTCTCTTCCTGTTCAGCACTAGGAGTAGATTCTTGGCATACAGCCAAGACAACTGATTGGAGGAAAGACACACACACCCCCACTCCACATAGGTAAAGGAAGGAAGGAATGTGCAGAAGCTGTGCTGTGACTAGACCAGCTCTCTGCTAATCTATTTATAGGAACCTCCTATGACACAAATTTTGGGCTGGTTTTATATCGGTTGTTGGAGAACTTGTCAGAAATTATGCTGATAACAGAAGAACTGAGCAGCAGAAACACACAGGACTTAGTGCTTTGGAGAGAGATAAGAAAACAATAGAGATATATGGGCCCAGGTCAGATTTCATAAATCAGGTTTACATCCACTTTAAGTAGGGTAAGGCGCAAACCTTGGTCTCCCATTTTTTTTTAACAAATTCTTTATTTTGGACATATTTCAAACTTGTAAATACAGTGCTCCATAAGATGTTCAAAGCTTGGGATATTTTTTATAACCTAACCCTGCTTTAAATTTCTCCATAACTTTATCCCTGATCTGAATGGTGTATTCCTTGGCCTTCATGATTCTGTTTGTTCACTAAGGTTCTATAACAAACCTCTGATGGCTTCACAAAACAGCTGTATTAAGGCTTGATTCACACTAGTGAGACATACACTCCGACTTTGTGAGCACATGTCGCATGACTTGTACAAATCAATGGTTCCCTATAAGAGCCACCTTAAAGCGTAATCCCCGCTCCCCTCCCCCAGCAAAAATGTAAAAGTCAGCAGCCACACATACTGTAGCTGCTGACTTTTAATATTAGGACACTTACCTGTCCTGGAAACCAGCGTTGTCGGCACCCCAGCCGATGCTTATATTGGCTCTCTGATGCTGCTGCTGCCATTCGTGGTAAGGGAAACAGGCAGTGAAGCCTTTCAGCTTCACAGCTGTTCCCTGCTGCGCATGCGCGAAGTGCACTGCACTTTCTGAATGGCCTGGCGGTGGGGGAAAGGGGAGGGGGACCGAAGTCGGTCCGACTTTGAAAAAGGTTCTTGCACTACTTTGGTCCGACCTTGGTCTGTTTTCAGCCCATTCAATACCATTGAAGTCGGATGAAAGTTGGATCCTCATCCTAACCAACCGATTTGTGACATCCGATATGATGATTAAAACAGCAGGAAAAGGAATTTTGTCACACTGGCATTGTCGAAGGACAAGTCAGACTATCTCAAAGTCGGAGCAAAATCGCATCCAGTTCATTCAAGTCGGATGGAAGTAGGACCAATGTGCGATTGTCAATCTGTCCCTGCGACAACAGTCGTGTCATACCAGTGTGAACCCGGCCTTATACTGAGATGAAATTACACAAAGGTGGACTTTACTAATAAGGTGACTTCTGAAGGCAATTGTTTCCACTAGATTTTAGTTAGGGGAATCAGAGTAAAGGGGGCTGAATACAAATGCACACCACAATTTTCACATATTTATTTGTAAAAAAATTTGAAAACCATTTATCATTTTCCTTCCACTTCACAATAATGTGCCACTTTGTGTTGGTCTATCACATAAAATCCCAATTGGTTGTAACATGACAAAATGTGGAAAATTTCAAGGGGTATAAATACTTTTTCAAGGCAATGTATAACTCCATTTCAAGGCTGAGTAAGACAATATACATTGTGCAGAGAATATCCGTAAAATATTCACATTTGCTAAGGTAAATGTCACAAAGCTAAGACAAATCTCCAAAATAACAAAAAGTGAGTTGTACTTGCATTGGTTCAATGTTTTAATGCAGGTGTATTTCAGTTATTTTTATTATTTATATGCAGATCGGGCCACATTAATACATAAATCAAAGGGTTCAGAAACATATTCTTGCAGATGACCAGTATTTTTTAAAATAAGCAGCTGTAGCAATACAATAAACAGAAATATAGACACAGGTCACTATAATTTAGCACTGGATTATTTATTTTCATCACTGCTTTAAAATGAAATAAGTGCGAACGTGCATAATGTATTTATGGGTGGAACCACCAAAAAAAGTTGTTTTTTTTACATGTTTGCCCATATAATTTTACACTATTCAAAAGTGAATAACATTTCTATCAGCACTAGATGTCAGTCCCGTCAGTCTTGCAAAAACAGCTAGATAGTCTTGTAACAATAGAGAACATCTATCACTGTGACATCTGTCACATCTCCAAAGCCTGAAAACTGCTGAACGTGAAGTAGTTTAAAACAAAAACTTTTTTCTACATTTTTATTAAAATAATGTGTTAATACATTGTTGAATACAGCCATCATTGAAGTGCCTTTACTGCATGATGGCTTAGATCTTACTCATGTCTACTTGTTTTGTACTTTACCAAAATTATAAAACATTTTTCTGTCATTTATAAGAACCACAAAAAATGTCCAACATTTCAAATGTTTTGCTAATATTATGTTCATAAAGTTTCATCTTTAATTGTAAGCCTGCATTCACACAGGGGCAATCCGACTTCGGCGCGACTTTGCTAGACTTACAAGGTTGCTTCAACGTGACTTTGGGCGTCTTACAACGCGACTCTATGCCAGGTGACTTTGCCTGTGGCCAATCCGACTTGTGCCCATAGAATTCAATGGAAGTCGCCTCCAAGTCGGATCCCCCATCTATATTGAAACGACTTACAGGAAAATTCTTGCAAGAATGTGTGCATTTATTATTTTTGTATTGAAAGGTGAACTTATCCTTTAGGCCTGGTTCACTCCTATGTGTTTTTGATGCTTTTTGCAGAAATGCACTACAGCCCATTTTAACATGATTCCCTATAGGACACGTTCACGTCGATTTTTCAGCCGCTGCATTTTTGGTGTCCCTGCGGTGACATGTTTTACACCACTGTAAAACATCTGGCACTGCACATAGTGTGAATTGGCCCTTAAACTTCAAACCTCAGTTCAAATACAAGATCCTAATGAATGGTTAATCTTCATGGCTACTAGAATTATTCAGTTGAAAGGCCAATTATCCTCATAAACTGTCAGCCAGAAACCAGCTATTTACTTTACTTGCTGCCCGAAAACTTTATTTTGCTTTAGCAGTAGTTCTTTCCCTTCTTCCAGTGTGATATAAATTCTGGATGCCTCTATCCTGACATGTTTCCCTTTCTTATTACACATGTATAGCTCCACTAATAGACAGCTGTTTATTCTTTACATTGTTTAGGTGGCTTATATGATAATGGACTATCTCTCAATATTCAGTAAGGGCGCTGGCAACAAGGGATGCTGTTGTTAATAGGAATATTTGTTAAATCGCAAAAAAAAAACAAAGAAAATTCCCAGCTCAACTCGCCAGCCAGTCTGCAAATAACCAAACTGTCCCGTCTTAAAGCAGTTGTCTACCCAAAAAAAAAGAAAACTGTAAGGCAAAGGCATAAGGAGCTTCTATGCACCGCATACTAGCTCATTATGAAATACTCACCTTAGAACGAAGCTCCCGCAGGGCTGCCCGGTTCCTGCAGAGGGAGCGAACATCTTTGCTGTGTGGATTCTTCTGGGTTGTGGGCTGTGAGTGACCAGAGCCATGAGACATCACTCCTGCACATGCGCGGGAGCCCGTCTCTCTGGCGGCTTTCTGGCAGGGTCCGGCACTATGCGCCGGTCCATCACTGCGCATGCGCCGGTCCATCACTGTGCATGCGCCGTGACATCAGAGGCTGCATTGCATGTGAAATATCTCCTAAACCATAGAGGTTTAGGAGATATTCATTTTACCTACAGGTAAGCCTTATTATAGGCTTACCTGTAGGTAAAAATCACCTTTGGAGGTAGACAACTGCTTTAACAGTTTGCGTTAAAAACGGGTTTTGTTTGCACACATTTTAATATACAGTACATCCGTAAGCTGCAGAGCCACTCCAAGGCACCCTATTATTATCTGCAGTTCTAACACTTGTAAATTTATGAGAGCCTCCATAGTAGAAGCACATGCATTCTAATTAATAGAGGGCAGGTAAGCCTGGAGGGAGCTCACCCTTCCTTAAAGGCACAGGGGTGCACTGAACACATAGCACAATGGCAGCAAAGGTGTCCAATGTGTCCCCTCACCAATATTAGATCAGTAACAAACAACTGGCCACTGCCCCCACCTATAACTGGCCTTCACAGCAAGGAGCCCATGGAAGGGCAACACATGCAAAACAAAACCAATCTTTTGCATGTGTTGCCCTGCCATGTGCTTCTTTGCTATGAAGGCCAGTTACAGATGGGGACAGTGGCCAGTTTTTTGTTACTGATATATTTGTTAAATGGTATAGTAGATGAAATACCGCGCTACCTAATGTAAATAAATAAATAAAAGTGATGAGCAGCCAAGACGATCAGCATTAACATAAACTGAACCTAAAACATATATGAAAATAGTGCAGCGCTTGTAAACAGAAATACATCCACTAATTAAAGTGATAAGTGCAAAGATTGATGGATGAACATAAATGCCTATTGACATAAGCCAATGTTTCAGCCACCATACAACATAAGTCCAGGCTTGTCCACCTGTGAATGACAATATTAGTACAAACAATACATAGTCTATGTGTTAATCGTTGAAGTAAATCCGCATGTATTCAATCGTGAACAGTATTCTGGAAAAATCCACCACCATGCAAAGTGAATCCACCACCATATACAGATGAGGTACTCTTACCAGATATTTCTGGTTAAATACGCATAAACCAGATCAGGTGTGAGCATCAAGGACATCAACTAGGCTCGGCCCACCGACATCCACAGGGTAGAATCCAGAGAAAGACACTCCATCCAGGCACCTCAAAAACCGTAATGATGTATATTTGTTAAATGGGCCTAATAATAGAACTACAGTACCTGCATATCTCCCATGCTCAATTCTGTCACTTTCAATTTGGAATAAGATCTCATTTCGAAGCTGCAGGAAAACAGAGACACACTGGTGTTTATCTAACTATATTAGATCCAAGTCTGCTTTGCTACCCTTCAGTGCAGGGCCGGCTCTACCAGTAGGCGAAGTAGGCGGTCGCCTAGGGCGCACTGCCGCCTAGGGGCGCCTGGCCACTGTTGATCTGTCACTGGCTGCTCTGCATTGATTCATGTAAAAACTGACACTGTCTGACTGAGATAATGAGATTGTATTATCACATGACATTTGCAAATGTATATAGAAATAGTGACTCATCTGCCAAATACCCCCCTCCGCCCCCACCCCCATTAGGCTGTATTTGATGGGCACAGGTGAAGCTGTATTTGATGGGCACAGGTGAAGCTGTATTTGATGGGCGCTGATCAGGCTGGGCAGGGCAGAAGGGGTGGAGTCAGGGGTGAAGTCAAGGGGGGGCGGCAAAATGAGGTTTCGCCTAGGGTGCCAAAAATCTTTGCACCAGCCCTGCTTCAGTGAGAGAAAATCCACATTTTTTTTTGTCTGCTAATGTTTATTCCTGTGGAGTTAGCTTCCATGTCCTGCAGGAACCTCCATTCACCATAGAGAACAGACGAATTTCAGGCTGGGCTCACACTGTTGCGGAGTGGCTCACAGCAGGGGTCTGATGCATCCCTGTTCTCTGTTTCAGGGACGAATCAGGCCTGAATTTTTGGCTGAATTCCGACCAAAAGACGCATAGGACTCTTCTGCAAACCGCTTCGCAACCGTCCTGGAGCT
>BLSH010103051.1:2007272-2024435 GCA_018402905.1 Glandirana rugosa
TTAAACGCGAGGCTGAACACAGCGGAGTTCAGCGAACTGTAGACTTTAGGGTAACTTCACTTACCCTCGGTAGAATTGGTGAAGGGCTGGCGGCATACGTCTTACTGCCGGCCCTTCACCAATTCAATAGGACTGACCTGCAGTATACTGCAGGAGTCCTATTGTCTCACGGCGCGCGGGCGCCCCCCCCGCGTCACGCCGCTAGAGCCCACCGGGCACAGGGTCCCTGTGACCGGAAGGGGCTAGTCCCATTTGTCGGCTATTTTAGCCGACAAATGGTTCACTAGCGGGCGCGCGGCACTCTGTTATCCTGAGGACGTCATATGACGTCCAGTCAGGATAACTTAACCACTTCCCGGCCGTCATTCTGCATACGGCGGTCGGGAAGTGGTTAAGATGGCTCCCATTCACTTCAATGGGATTTCAGATGTCAAGCGACTTGAGGCGACACAAGTCGGAGCGCAAATTGCCCCTGTGTGAACCGGCCCTAACAGATCCTATTTATGTTTATTTATATTTTATGTAAACCCCAAGGCTTGGTTTACACGGGCGACTTGCGCTCCGACTTGTGTCGCCTCAAGTCACCCCAAGTCGCTTGTCTATCCGACTTGTGCCCATAGAATTCAATGGAAGTCGCCTCCAAGTCGGATCCCTCATCTATATTGAAACGACTTACAGGAAAATTCTTGCAAGAATGTGTGCATTTATTATTTTTGTATTGAAAGGTGAACTTATCCTTTAGGCCTGGTTCACTCCTATGTGTTTTTGATGCTTTTTGCAGAAATGCACTACAGCCCATTTTAACATGATTCCCTATAGGACACGTTCACGTCGATTTTTCAGCCGCTGCATTTTTGATGTCCCTGCGGTGACATGTTTTACACCACTGTAAAACATCTGGCACTGCACATAGTGTGAATTGGCCCTTAAACTTCAAACCTCAGTTCAAATACAAGATACTAATGAATGGTTAATCTTCCTGGCTACTAGAGTTATTCAGTTGAAAGGCCAATTATCCTCATAAACTGTCAGCCAGAAACCAGCTATTTACTTTACTTGCTGCCCGAAAACTTTATTTTGCTTAGCAGTAGTTCGTTCCCTTCTTCCAGTGTGATATAAATTCTGGATGCCTCTATCCTGACATGTTTCTTTTTCTTATTACACATGTATAGCGCCACTAATAGACAGCTGTTTATTCTTTATATTGTTTAGGTGGCTTATATGATAATGGACTATCTCTCAATATTCAGTAAGGGCGTTGGCAACAAGGGATGCTGTTGTTAATAGGAATATTTGTTAAAAGGTAAAAAAAAACAAAGAAAATTCCCAGCTCAACTCGCCAGCCAGTCTGCCAATAACCAAACTGTCCTGTCTTAAAGCGGTTGTCTACCCCAAAAAAAAGAAAACTGTAAGGCAAAGGCATAAGGAGCTTCTATGCACCGCATACTAGCTCATTATGAAATACTCACCTTAGAACGAAGCTCTCGCAGGGCTGCCCGGTTCCTGCAGAGGGAGCGAACATTTTTGCTGTGTGGATTCTTCTGGGTTCGCGGCTCCGGGCTGTGAGTGACCAGAGCCATGAGACATCACTTCCGCACATGCGCAGGAGCCCGTCTCTCTGGCGGACTTTCCGTCAGGGTCTGGCACTATGCGCCGGTCCATCACTGCGCATGCGCCGGTCCATCACTGCGCATGCGCCGTGACATCAACGGCTGCATTGCAAGTGGAATATCTCCTAAACCATAGAGGTTTAGGAGATATTCATTTTACCTACAGGTAAGCCTTATTATAGGCTTACCTGTAGGTAAAAATCACTTTTGGAGGTAGACAACTGCTTTAACAGTTGCGTTAAAAACGGGTTTTGTTTGCACACATTTTAATATACAGTACATCCGTAAGCTGCAGAGCCACTCCAAGGCACCCTATTATTATCTGCAGCTCTAACACTTGTAAATTTATTTCTAACACTTGTAAAGTTGTATCACCGTAGACCTCAGCAGAAATAAATGGCTACATAGTGTGATATCGTTTAAAACGAGGAAAATGTATTAAAAATATTGCACTTACATGCTAAGGACCTTGTATCAGGCAAATGGAATTCCAAACTTTCAATATCAAAATGGCGCAGTATAGTGGGAGCAAGATCGCCTATCCGACGCGTTTCCTCTGCAAAGACTTCCACATGCCCCTGTCACAACTTGGACCTCTCCCTTCCTATTTGGATTACGGTTTTTGAGGTGCCTGGATGGAGTGTCTTTCTCTGTATTCTACCCTGTGGATGTCGGTGGGTCGAGCCTAGTTGATGTCCTTGATGCACACACCTGATCTGGTTTATGCATATTTAACCAGAAATATCTGGTAAGAGTACCTCATCTGTATATGGTGGTGGATTCACTTTGCATGGTGGTGGATTTTTCCAGAATACTGTTCACAATTGAATACATGCGGATTTACTTCAACGATTAACACATAGACTATGTATTGTTTGGACTAATATTGTCATTCAGAGGTGGACAAGCCTAGACTTATGTTGTATGGTGGCTGAAACATTGGCTTATGTCAATAGGCATTTATGTTCATCCATCAATCTTTGCACTTACCAGTTTAATTAGTGGATGTATTTCTGTTTACAAGCGCTGCACTTTTTTGATGTATATTTGTTTAATAGAACTACAGTGCCTGCATATCTCCCATGCTCAATTCTGTCACTTTCAATTTGGAATAACATCTCATTTCGAAGCTGCAGGAAAACAGAGACACACTGGTGTTTATCTATCTATATTAGATCCAAGTCTGCTTTGCTACCCTTCAGTGAGAGAAAATCCACATTTTTTTTTGTCTGCTAATGTTTATTCCTGTGGAGTTAGCTTCCATGTCC
This sequence comes from Glandirana rugosa, assembly GCA_018402905.1. Lineage (NCBI taxonomy): Eukaryota > Metazoa > Chordata > Amphibia > Anura > Ranidae > Glandirana > Glandirana rugosa. The sequence goes on from BLSH010103051.1 coordinate 2,010,151, forward strand.
TGCAGGAACCTCCATTCACCATAGAGAACAGACGAATTTCAGGCTGGGCTCACACTGTTGCGGAGTGGCTCACAGCAGGGGTCTGATGCATCCCTGTTCTCTGTTTCAGGGACGAATCAGGCCTGAATTTTTGGCTGAATTCCGACCAAAAGACGCATAGGACTCTTCTGCAAACCGCTTCGCAACCGTCCTGGAGCTGTGTGAACCGGCTCCATTGAGAGCCGGTCACAGTCTCCTGACATGCGAATTGGATGCGGAGAAACCCACATCCCATTCACACCAGTGTGAACCCAGCCTAAGACTCCGAAAGGAGGTGCAAGCCTGAGGATCCTATGGAGTCATAAATCCGTAATGGCAGACTTACTCGAAGAATGAAATAAAAGATGTAAGGATAAATGGATATACTTTTAAATATTTTTAAAAATAATAAAGTTTATAAAAAGTAATGTTGACTTTTTAACAAACATTCTTTACAGACATATTGTTTTAGCAAACAGTACTGAAACTGAAAGGAACAGAAGTTCAGCGTCTTGATTGGATAGGTTCCTGGTATCTGAGCCAGTTGCCACAAGTGGTTGAGTCTCCAAGCTCCAGTTAAAAAAAATACTCTCAGTCTGAACTGTGTGTTTGATAGGTTTCTAAAGGTCAGCCTTTTGTCTGCACTGATCAGCGTTCTCAAAGATAGTAGCACACACCTTTATGTGGAATTACACATGATGGTTTGAAGCTAGCATTGCTATTAAGTCATGCAGCATTTTACTTGGCATGACTAAACAGTCTTTCTTGCCTATAAGCACTCCTCGGCAGACTTCCAGACACAAGCGAACAGGAGATGTGGTCTCCGTATGATACTCTAACACTAGCAAATAAAACTGACACACGCTAAATGATTGTAGCCATCAACGTTTGTATGCTGAACCCAAAAAAATTCAAACAATATATTGTTTTGAATTACAGAGTGTGTCGTAAGTGTGTAATTATGTATTTTTTCTTATACTCTCTTCAGAAACAGTATGAATATGAATAATCTACATTTAATAAGCTTGAGCTATATATATATAAATGTTGTATCCAAATGGGAAAACTATCTCATTCTTTATGCTTGTAAACTATGGACAGAATCAAAGATTACATACAGTAAATTATAGTCTGATTTTGTAATCTTCTTGTTTTTCTGGGTCCCCTCATAACAAGATTTATTACTTGTCAAACCTGTCAGTGAATACATGAATTTTTTACTTTCTATAACGGGATGACAACACTGTTCATTCTGCATTGTAATCGAAGAGCAGCGTTGTTACCCTGTTGGTGCCTTAGTCTTAAGCCAGACATTTATGGGCAGGCTTGTTGTACTGAAGTCAACCCATCGATCAACTTCAGTACAACTACCTTGTCAGAACTTTTTTCATGCAATCACTGCTGCCGGCTATAGCAGGGAAGGTTCCCTGTTGGCAGAACACAATAGTACTGCAAGAGGGATTCCCCCATCAACATTGAGGCTCCATGCACACTGGACATTTAAAAAAACAATCTAAAAACCTCAGTAGCTTTGTAGTGAGTCTTTCAGCTTTCATCGGCATTAACGTAATAGCGTTTTTGAATGTTTTTGAGCGTCAGCGTTTTTTTTTTCCCTTTTTCAATGGATCCAAAACTACCAAAAATGCTGGTGAGCAATGTTTTTGAGCGTTTATGAGCATTTTTAAGCTTCCAGCGTTTTTTGTGGTCAGAAGAACGACTCTTGAACGACAATTCAGGGCGTTCAGATAACAGCCCATAAACGCCACTGCTGTTAAACGACAATAAACGTCCATGTGTGCATGGACACATAGGATAACATAAAAGGGCATTTCTGGGCTGTTAAAAAAAACGCCCAAACTACCATAAATGGTCGTTTATCAGCTTCAGTGTGCATGGAGCATGACTGTGTTGATGGGGGAATCAAGCAATTTTTTTCCTTCTACCCATGGTGGAAGGAAAGCAAATTGTAAAATCCACGGGCTGCTTAAGATGGACATGTATTTTTTTTTTTTTTTTACTTTAGGAGATCCACAAATCATTTAAAGGAATTGTAAAGGCAGAAGGTTTTTTTTATCTTACTGCATAGTATGCATTAAGATAAAAAACCTTCTGTGTGTAGCAGCCTCCCTAGCACCCCAATTACTTACCTAAGCCTCTTCTCTCTCCAGCGATGTCTACGAGTGTCTTAGCTGTCCAGGACACTCCTCCTGATTGGCTGAGACACAGCCATGGTGCCATTGGCTCCTGCGGCTGACCATCAAAGTCAGTCAGCCAATCGGGAGAGGGGGTGGGGCCAGGTTGAGGAATCTTGTCTGAATGGATACATGGAGCTCTGACTCAGCTCAGGTGCCCCCTGTAGCAAGCTGCTGGCTGAGGGGGCACTCGATAGGAGGGAGATACCAGGAGCTGCAAAGAGGAACCCGAGAAGAGGAGGATCCAGGCTGCTCTGTGCAAAACCACTGCAAACTGCACAGCGGAGGTAAGTATATGTTTGTTTGTTTAACCACTTCCCAACCCCATTACATATTTTTACTGTGGCAGAGTGGCTCGATAGTGCGAATCGCAGGCGCAAGTAGCAGGTGGCGCGCTCTCATGCCCGCCACACGCTCCCCGAGTGTGGCTGCGGGTCGGGCGGACTTGAAGTCCGCCGGCGGCCCGCGATCACCTGATAGAGAGAAATAACGGGGAACCGCAGATGTAAACATGACGGTTCCACGTTCTGTCAGGCGGTATGACAGTGATCTACTGATCCCTGTGATCGGGATCAGTTAGATCTGTCATGCCCCTGCCAGACCAGCCCCCATACAGTTAGAACACACCCAGGGAACACAGTTAACCCCTGGATCGTCCCCTACAGGTTAACCCTTTCCCTGCCAATGACATTTATACAGTAATCAGTGGCTATTTTAAGCTCTGATCGCTGTATACATTTCATTGGTCTCAAAAAAGTGTCAAAAATGTCCAATAGGTTCGCGACAATATCGCAGTCCCGATGAAAAGATCGCCGCCATTACTAGTAAAAAAAAAAAGTAAAAACACCATAAATCAATATTCATGGTTTGCAAACGTGGCAACTTTTGCGCAAACCAATCAATATACGCATATTGCGATTTTTTTATTTTTTATTCTTTTTACCACAAATATGTCAAAGAATGTATATTGGCCAAAACTGATGAATAATTTAGTTTTTCTATCTTTTTTTTTTTTTGGATATGTATTTTAGCAAAAAGTAAAAAATATATTTTTCTTTTCAAAATTGTCGCTCTTTTTTTGTTTATAGCGGCGATCATAAGTGATGTAGAGGTGATCAAATACCACCCAAAAAAGCTCTATTTGTGGGAAATAAAAGATGGCAATTTTGTTTGTTTACAAAGTCGCACGACCGCGCAATTGTCAGTTAAAGCGGCGCAGTGCTGAATCACAAAAAGTGCTCTGGTCAGGAAGGGGGTAACTCCTTCTGGGGCTAAAAGAAAAAAAAAACTAGGACTTTACAATCTAAAGCCTAACCTTTTTAACATCTTCCCACTGGCATAAGGTACATATGTGGCATTACAGTGGGAGGGCTTTAACACCAAGTGGCTAGATACATAGTTCCAGTCAGCTCCGCTGTTATGTGCTGAAAGTGCTCACTTGCACATTCCCAGCAAAGTGAACTAAAATATCACTGACCACTCCCAGTCATTATTTCAGAAGATGGTGAGTCAGGCTCCCAATCATCTGACCATTATGACAGCCAATCAAAATAATCACTTGATCAGGAAGCCCGCCTGCGACTCCTTTTAAAGGGCTAATAGGAGCCAGCAGCAGTTTTTTTTTAAAAAAAGGTTTAAACTGTTTGAGTAAATTAAATGTTGCAAGCACCTCTGGCCTTGTTTTTATTGTTTGTCCCAACCCTTGTAACATTTACTTTTGATGAATAACCTGGTCTGTGTGTACCAGTGGAGAAAAAATACAAATACAAATAAAATTATTTGAAATTTAAAAAGGAAAATAATTATTATACCAGTTCATATTTCTCTAGGTATTAGGCATCATGCACACTGGACATTTTCTATACTCTCCTAGAAGGCTTTTTTCCTGGCAGCAGCGTTTTTGCAAAACGAAAAAAGGCAGATGCCTGTAAAAGCGTTTAGGCGCATTTAAAAGAGTCAAGCATTTGGACGTTAATTAATTTAATTGGGCAGAATAATTTATTCTGGCTATTGAAATGAATTGACCCTCAAGCGCTAAGCGCTCCTAGTGTTAATGCGCGTTCACACGCATTTATAATCGTCAAGCATTTTTTCTGCCCAAACTTTGCTGCTCCTGGACGCATTGCTGCTAAAAGTCTGTGTGCAAAAATAAACACTAGGAGTAGCTGTAAAAATGTCCAGTGTGCATGAGGCCTTAAAGTCATGCAGTTACCAGAATACACTATTTATTTATTGTGATGGTAGTAACTCAACTTTAGGCTGGCCTCCTACCTATGAATTGTGGTCCCTCCATGTATCCTCTCAATTTGACATGACAAGGCAATATCATTGGGTTCCTAAAAGCAGTAAAGACCCTACACCAGTGATTCTCAACCAGGGTTCCTCCAGAGGTTGCTAGGGATTCCTTGAGCAATGGTCAATTTCTGCCTCTCAGATAAATTCCCACTGACACCTTTGATCTTTTTAGCTATCTGTAAGGAGGTAATTCTTTCCAATGACCATAAGTGTAAGGAGCATTCTTCCCACCGACCATCACACTAATGTATCATGAGCTGTAGATTTCTAATTTTTAGCAGGGGTTCCCCGAGACCGGAGAACTATTTCAAGGGTTCCTCCGCGTTGAAAAGGTTGAGAAAGGGGGCGTGGCCAAGAGCAGCATGTGAGAGGACGCGTCTCACTGAGCTCCTACACTCTATCCTGTACTGATCCTGTTCCCGGCTGAGTGAAAGCTTTGGAATCGCTCCACACCCGGTTTACAGCTTCCCCATGGACTCCCGGTACCTGCTGGCGGTGCGATATCGCTGCTTCAGAGGCATGCTGACAAGCAAAAGGAAGGAGGAGGGAGGACCGCAGAACACCCAAGATGGCACTGAGGCAGCTCTCCCACAGCGGCCTCGCGCCGGGGAGAAATCAGGTAAACCACCCAAGACGCCTAAGGGGGACCTGAAAGAGACTGAAAGGGAAATGCTGTATTACACACAGAAATTAATTGGGGGAAGGGGCCAGTCAGTAGGCTTGGACCTGGAGGCGACCCCAGCCGTCTTCCATGCTGCGGAGGAGGGTAGGCCGCATACACAGTCTCAATTGGCGTCGCTCTCCACACGAGCATCAGACAGTGAGGGGGAGGAAGGAGAAGACGTTCAACCTACACTGACGGACATTCTCCGAGCTGTGCACAAATGCACAGCATCAGTGGATATTTTGAAAGAAAACTTTGGGGGGATGAAAGAGGAGCTGGGCCTTATACGCCATGACTTTCAGAAAATTAGGGAGCGCACCACAGCGGTAGAAGGTCGCGTCAGTGACCTGGAGGACAAGATTACACCATTGCTGAGAGAATCTCAGTCTACTCTGCGAATTGCCAAAACGAACGAACTGAAAAATTGAGATGTTGAAAAATCGCTTGCGCAGGAATAATGTGCCTATTGTGGGGCTCCCTGAAAAAATAGAGGGCAGAGATGCAACTGTCTTTATTGAAAAATGGCTGGTAGAGGTGTTTGGAAAAGAGGCCTTCTCCCCCCTGTATACAGTTGAGAGGGCGCACAGGGTGCCCCCCCGCCCTCTTCCCCCGGGCCACCCTCCCCGCATGTTCCTCGCAAGGCTGCTCAACTTTAGAGTCAAGGAAACCATCCTGCGCCTGGCAAGAGAAAAGAAGAACATTCTGTATAACGGAACCCGTATCTCATTCTATCCAGACTACTCGGCAGAGATCCAGAGGAGCAGAGCGCGCTTCTCGGATGTGAAAAAATGGCTCCAACGATTACATGCTACGTATGCCATGCTTTTCCCTGCCCGGCTGCGGGTAATGGCCAGAGATCACTCACACTTTTTTGAAACTGCGACGGACACCTCAAGCTGGCTAGATGCCAATGAGCATATCTTCAGACCAGATGGGCGTATGGAATTGGAGGGGGATTGAACGACTGCACAAGAGAGGTTCGATTGTATACAGTATGTCTGCAAACATGTGTTACTCAGTCGGGTAAGGTGTGTACCCTGTTCCTAATGGAGAGTGAAGTTTTCTGCAACTTTTTTATTTTCCACTTCCCAAATAAAAAAAAGAGGAGTGGTAAAGCTTGGCAAAGTTAGACTTTTCCACAAGTTCACCGTGGATTATAAATTGCCTCCAGGCTGACAGTTTTTCTAGCTTGGATTGTTCTGTCTGTTTTTCTCCTTCTAAGAAACGATCAGCTAAATGCACTATACTGTTGTACCCTTAGGGGGAGCCCGCCCGTTGGCGGGAGTTGTTCTGGCATTGCACCTGCCATATCATATACCATTGAACATACCTACCAGTACGCTGAGACACTTTGGATAATGTACCCCTTACCTCGCACTAGAGGCACTGGGGGTGTCGTCCAGGTTTGAGTGCCTCACTTGGGACGACATACACCCGGTTATACAGTAACATTGGTGCATCCAATGCAAGTTAGCATGGCGTCTGTTCCTATTGTTTCTTGGAATATTAGGGCATCAGATGCCCACTCAAATGCACCATGGTCTTTACCTCACTTAAGAAATACTTGCCAGCAATCTGTGTCTTGCAGGAAACACATTTAGTTCAAGATACGTTGTCTTTTGTGAGCTTCTCGTGGGTGAGATGGGCATACCACTCCACTCCACTCACACCTCCTACTCCAGGGGTGTGAGTGTACTGGTACACAGGTCTTTGGACTTTGAGTTGTATGACAAACTAATAGACTCTGAGGAACGTTTTGTACTATTACTATGCAGGATTTATCGGGTAAATTGTGTTCTGGCAGCGGTATGCCCCGCCTCCCTTCTCATCAGCTGTACTGAGAGCCATGTTGGCGCACCAGTTGGGCCACACGGGGACCCCACTCATAGTGGTGGGGGACCTTAATGGTTACCTAAATGCCATTTTGGATAAACATCCCCCCATGGCTGGTGGGGGGCGGGGTGGGGGCACGGCGCTTCAGAAATTTATACAAGAGATGGGTTGGATAGACCCATGGCGTCTTCGTAATCCCTTTCAAAAGCAGTTTACCTGCTTCTCGAAGACGCACATGTCTCTGTCCCGAATTGACTTGTGCCTTTGTACCCCTGCGATGATTGCTAATGTAACAGACATCCACTATGCTATAAGAGGTATATCTGACCATTCCCCAATGATTGTCTCCTTGAACGCCATACCCGCCTCCAGCTTACAACGAGCCCCATGGAAGCTTAATGCTTTTTGGCTCTCCCTGATTACTAGCCACAAGAGTATAACAGCTTTAATTACTACTTTTTGGAAAGATCACTCGAACCATGCTAACCTGGCTGTGGTTTGGGATACGTTTAAGGCCTACCTACGGGGGTGTTCATTAAGGAGGTGAAGGCGGTCAAGGATGCAACAAGAGCACAGGGGAAACAGGCGGAGGAGCTGGTATGCAAATTTGAAGCTGACTATGTGGGGGATCCCACTGAGGCCAAAAGAGAGGCGTGGGAGGCAGCACAAGAAGCATTAAATTATATTAATAAGTCTGGGGCAGACAGGAAGAGGTTCTTCAGCAAACTAGCGTTTTACGAGGAGGGGGAGCAAACTGGTTGGTTATTGTCCAAGATAGCACAGTCCCAACAGTCTCTGCCCCCTATAGGAGTACTGCGTACTAAACAGGAAAGGTTGGTTAATGATCCGGATCTTGTGATGCGGGAACTAGTGAGTTTCTACTCCGACCTATACGGTTCTCGGGGGGATTACTCTCTGGAGTCCCTGCAGGAGTTTCTGGGGGGGGATTGATTTGCCTGCCTTGTCGGCCCCGCATCGCGGGAAGTTGGATGCCCCTATAGAACTGGAGGAACTGCAGAAAACTATCGGCATGTTCCCCAACTGTAAGGCCCCGGGAGATGACGGACTGCCGATGGAGGTGTATAAGCAATATGGAGATGTAATCCTGCCATATTTACTCAAAGTGCTTAATTATGCATGGGAGGAGGGAGTTCTACCAATGTCTATGAGAAGGGCCAATATTGTCCTATTGCTAAAACCGGGAAAGGACCCAGTTGATCCGGGCTCCTATAGGCCCATATCCCTGTTACAGAGCGATATAAAGCTTCTGGCCAAGGTTCTTGCATTAAGACTAAATAAAGTAATATCCACCATTATACATGCAGATCAATCTGGATTTATGCCACAAAAATCGACCGCTATAAATTTGCGTAGACTCTACCTTAATATTCAAACGCGGGCTGATAATACGGGAGATAGGGCCTTACTCTCATTGGACGCCCACAAGGCCTTTGATAGTATTGAATGGCAGTATCTTTGGGCGACGCTGACCAGGATGGGCTTGGGGGGACCTTCTTGGCCTGGGTCAGGCTGCTATACGCTTCGCCGGTGGCAGCGATCAGGGAGGCGGGCAGAGTCTCACAACCCTTTTCTTTGCACAGGGGCAACCGTCAGGGGTGCCCTCTGTCCCCTCTACTGTTCGCTGTCGCCGTGGAGCCCTTGGCGGCCATGATTCGATCAAACCCAAACACCCACGGCTTTAAATATGGTGGGGCACAGGAAAAATTATGTTGTATGCGGATGATGCGTTACTTCTCCTAGGGGACACTTCTGGGTCCCTGGGGGAGGCGATGTCGGTTATATCCAGATTTGGAAGGTCAAAACTGAAATTATCTTTAGCTGGCAGGGTGAACCTTATAAAAATGGTCTTCATGCCCCAACTTCTTTATGCCCTGCATAATACTCCGGTAGTGATACCTTTGAAGGTGTTTCGCATCATCAGCATGGCCTTCTGATCCTTTTTGTGGCTGAATAAGCCTTCTCGAATTAAGTTGGAGCAATTGCAGAAGCCAAAAGATGCTGGGGGATTGGCATTACCAAACCCTTGGCTGTACTACTTGGCATCCCAACTGCAGCATATCGCAAGGGCTATGTTGGTGGAGCGAGAGGGGGGGGGGGGGATCCAGTGATGGATTCCTCCATACTTTTAATGCGGCATATTACAAAAAATGTAGAGGTGGCAAGGGGCTAAGAAGCCCTGGCCTATGCTAAATCAAATAAACGATACCCCAACTATGTTCTAATGCAGAAGGTGTGGCTTAAGGCTAGACAGCTGCAAAATGTAGATGGGTTTACTGTAATGAGCCCTATATGGAACAACAAATGCTACCCGGAACTCTTGGTGATAGCTAGCGGGCCTAGGTGGGCAAGATATGGGGTTACAGACCTGAAACATATTTTTTGCAATGGCAAATTGTTGACTTTCCCTGAATTAAGACATAAATACGAGATCCCACAAAGCATGTATTTTTATTACTTACAATTGCACCACGCAGTCAGGACACAATCTGAGGGGACAAAATGGGAATGCTCCCAAACACCAATATTTAATAATATGAGGGAAGTCTCCCTCCTTAAAGGGTTCATCTCCATCTGTTACTCCATGCTGGTGGCCGTCTTTCTGTGGGGCTACCCTACGGGGGTGATTGATAAATGGGAAAGAAATGTGGGCGCTTTTGAAGATGACCAGTGGGAGGAGGTGTTGCAGGCGGTAGTGACCAGCTCTCTTAACGTGGCACAGAGGGTATCACAGTTATCCTTAGTTCTTAGAGTGCACCTAACGCCTGCCCGATTGTGTGGGATGGGACTGAGAGAAAATCCCAGCTGTACTAGATGCCTCAGGGACCATGGGGATTTGATCCACTTATTATGGCGGTGTCCAAAGCTTAATTTGTACTGGACCGGGGTGGTAGATACGGTCAACTCGGTGTTCCGGGTGGCTGTGTCTAGTGACCCGAAACAATGTATACTGGGTATCTTGGATGACTTACCTGTTGAAGAGCTTACTAGGACGGCCGTAGCTAGAGCTCTTTTTCAGGCCCGTATATTAGTGTTGAGGTATTGGAAGTCTGAGGATCCCCCTATGCTCAAAGAATGGATAGGGCATATGGGAAGTATGCTTAGGATGGAGAAATATATATACCAGCACAGGGGATGCCCCCAGAGCTTCAACAAAAGTCCCCGACTGAATTAGTAATGGATAGAATACTGGGGTAAGGGCATATTGCTCAACTTATTAACCTATAGGCCTCGAACTAACGGCCAGATGCCCCACTGCCCCCCGGCTGGGCGAGTGGTGGACGGGGTACACTTTGAAGGCGGGGGGGGGGGGGGCAATGGAGAAAGGCAAGGTGTTGGTATGGTAGGGGGGATACTAGATTAAACAGTATATGGCAGGGTGCTTCTTTATTGCTAGTGTTGTTAATGTGAATGCTTAGGTAAACAGGACTGTGATACGATGATTGTATCACTTGTTATGTGGCTTTTGCAAACTAAATGAAGCAACGACACTGTTAATGCATCTTGATGTAACTGTACCTGTCTTACCTGTTCTTATAAATCAAAAAATAAAGTCTCTTTGATAGAAAAGGTTGAGAAAGGCTGCCCTACACCCTCCTTCAGATAATTTGAAATGTATCTCTCTTTCAAAATGTAGCTCTCTTTAATATGCAAGGGTATTAATTCCTGCTAAAGAATAACTAGGACACTAACACAATCTATTAACATTCTGTATGATCACACTCAGAAGTCAGCCAGGTAGAGCTAGAACAAGTTTATAAATACCATCATAGACTTGGGAAAGCAGAGTAATAAGGCATAGCATTTACTAACACGGCTGAGCTGTTTTGAATTTGTTTGTTTTTATAATTGTGCAGATATACAAGAGATTTGTCAAACCATGATTATAATAAAGAATTTGATTGCAAAAGTAAACCATTCCTGTCTGTCATAAGGAATGTGGAAGTGATACCATTGCTATCTACTATTCTTTAGTATGAATCTTGTGGGCAGTATGATTTGCATGATTCTAATTATTTCCAAAGTAGCACTGTTCTAGAGAAAATATTGTTTCCAGCATTTGTGATTGTCTCTGTCTACCATAAAGTGGAACTAAACCCATTGATTTAACAATTTAAAAAAACAGTTATATTCCGGCATGTGCCGGGAATGCAACTGTCCCATTTGCTTGTGCTCTCAACCAAACTGTCAAACCATCAAATGGCCGGTGTCAGAACTGATCACATGTGCAGCATCATTGCAGTTGAAGATCAAACAGAGGCCAAAATGGCAGCTTCTTTGGCTTAAAATGATAGGAGGGTTTATTTTTGCTTTAATTGGTTATCCCTGGATTACAGGCAGTCCCCGGTTTACAAACAAGATAGGGAGTGTAGGTTTGTTCTTAGATTGAATTTGTTTGTAAGTCGGAACAGGTAAATTTTTTAAGTGTTGCTTCAGCCAAAAACAATATTTTTAAGATTTTTGGATAGCATAGGGAAGCGGTAACACCCATATAATGTTTGTTTTGTGGTCTGTGCCCCTGTCCAGAAGATTTCACCTCACTTCCTGTCCCAATCATAATTGGATTTTGAAAATTTTGGGTTGTTGTGGAATCAAACCTTGGTGATAAAGCATCAGTGGAGACCCCTTTTTCCCATGATACAGTAACTCTTACAGGAGTGAATTTGTCTTCCTAGGGGGAGATTTCCTCTCACTTCCTGTTGTCTCCCTCCGTTTGTAAGTAGGAGTCGTTTGTAACTAGGGGACCGCCTGTACATAGTTAGTTTGGCTGAAAAAAAGTCTATCTAGTTCAACCAATAAAAAGGAAAAAAATATATATACAATCCTATATACACAATCCTATACCCACAGTTGATCCAGAGGAAGGCAAAGTAAGACAAAAAAAAGCAAAAAACAGCAAAGCATGATTGAATTTGATCCAGAAGGGAAAAAAAAATCCTTCTTGATCCCCCAAGAGGCAATTGGATTTTCCCTGGATGAACTTTACCTATAAATGTTAGTACCCAGTTATATTATGTACATTTAGGAAAGAATCCAATCCTTTTTTTAAAGCAATCTACTGAGATGGACAGAACCAGCTCTTGAAGGAGTCTATTCCACTTGTTTACAGCTTGTGTACCTTTTCGTATTTGGAGATTACAGTAGGTCAGGGGTAGGCAACCTGTGGCCCTCCAGCTGTTGCAAAACTACAAGTCCCATCATGCCTCTGGGAGTAATTGTACCCGTCAGCCTTGCAATGCCTCATGTGAAATGTAGTTCTACAACAGCAGGAGGGCCGCAGGTTGCCTACCTCTGCAGTAGATCTAAAAGGGCTACGTATATGAAAACCAAAACTCAGAAGGGCACATTGAGATGTCAACCAGCATTGTGCTGTTAAACATTTTTACGGTTTGTGAGAGGTTTATTTTACAGAGTAGAGAAAAAATGCCTGTTGCATACCTGTGAGTCTTTGTATAAGATGCATATTTACCTGGTTTGAATGCCAGCACACAGTAAAGCCTTTACTTTGCGCTGCACTAAACTGAACACAGTGGCAGCATAGGCTCTCCACTAATCACGTGTAGCAGTGCATGGCAGGTAATGAGGGCTAGCTACAACATTTAAAATCTATTTTGTTTCACTGTGGCTAGCTGTAGCGCTGAGACTTAGAACTTCTTCTAATGTTATTGTATTTAGCTGCTGCAAATTTGAGCTTTTTTTTTTTTTTTTTTTTTTTTAATGGACGCTAACTGTAATGCAGTAATGAAAATTTAAAAAAAAAAGATGTACTGCAGCAAGGGTTTAAAATATCCTGATCAGAGACGGATTAGAACAGGGTTTCTCAGAGTTCCTTGCAACCCTTCCTTGAGCAATAACCAATGTTTTTTGCCTCCCAGGTACTTTAAGTTACCACTGACACCAATTCTCTTTAACTGAAAGGGGTAAATTCTTCTCAATGACTACATGTGTAAGGAGCATTCTTCCCACTGACCATCAGGCTAATGCACTGGTGAACTGTAGATACAGGACTTTTTAGTAGGGGATCTCTGAGACTAGAAGTGTATTTCAAGGGTTCTTCTGTGTTGAGAAGGTTGAAAAAGTCTGGATTAGAGCATTGTGGAAGTGTCAGTGTAATATCACTGGTGAGCCAGGCTGCTGCATTTGTGAGGGAGCAGCAGACCGAATTTCCAGCATGTTGCTGGCACAGTCTATTTTAACCTTTGCTACAACACTTGTATGAAAGTGCACACAGAAATAAGAGCATATGCATTACTGTATATACAGTACATACAGCCTGACTGCAATACAGTAATAAAAAGAGAGGCTTTAATTGCTTAAATTACCACTTTTCTTCTCATGTCTCTTGGCATGTTTAGTTTTAACATTTTTTTTTTATCTTTCTGTTTTTTTTTTTTTTGTTATACCTCTGTGTAAAAAAAAAATGCAATATTTACCAACAAAACCCCGTCCTTTCATTTGTAACTAACTTTGACATGCTTTCAGGCTTTATTCACACGTATGCAGGTGTGACGGTGCACAATTTTTATTGCATGATTTGCTTTGTCAAGTTTAGGGCAGTTTATTCATTTCAGTGGACTTCCCTAAATTTGAAAACTGCACAAAAGAGGTGCAAACACCTTTTTTTTTAAATTACACTGCACCAAAATCCCATGGTACTTTGTTACCATGTGCTGCGTTGCACAATTTCCCGCACACGTTAGCAGAGTGCATTGGGGTGCCATTAAGAATTAAAAAGGGATGCATGTTTTTCCTTCATCACAAGAGATTTTGCATGCCTTTCTGCATCACACAAACATGCTTCTAGCCTTAGTATCACAACAAACAGGACAAATTGATAATTTTTAAACTCTCACTAGTCAGATTAGGAAAGGTGTATTTGCTTCTATAATCTTTTACTTTGTTTTCCCTGTTAAATACATGGAGCATTAAATAATTCCTGGAGTACAGACACACTTGGTGCCTTATCTGTATAAAATTAGCCACAGAACCTGTGTAATTCATATGTGTTCAGTTTTAAAGGGATGAAGTGGCAACTCTAAGCACAGTACTATAAAAAAAACCCTTACTTGTCCCCCCTCCCCCCACTTCAAACATGTGTCACTTAACAGGTAATGACAAAGTTAATGCCAAATCAACAGGTCCATACCAGGTGTGACAGCTAAAGTGGTTAATCTCTCTAGCATGTTCAGAATTTTCATACCATAATTTTGTATTTTTAAAATCCTTCATACAAGTACACAAAGTGGTGTGGATTAGAAGAGTCA
>BLSH010103051.1:2079389-2092138 GCA_018402905.1 Glandirana rugosa
CCTGGTCCCTCCTTCCATCACAGGTGCCCCAGCGGAGTCCCTCCTTCCATCACAGGTGTCCCCAGCGGAGTCCCTCCTTCCATCACAGGTGCCCCCAGCGGAGTCCCTCCTTCCATCACAGGTGTCTCCAGTGGAGTCCCTCCTTCCATCACAGGTGTCCCCAGCGGTGTCCCTCCTTCCATCACAGGTGACCCCTAGCAGAGTTCCTGCTTCCATCACAGGTGCCCCCAGCGGAGTTCCTCTTTCCATCACAGGTGACCCCAGCGGAGTCCTTCCTTCCATCACAAGTGCCCCCAGCGATGCCCCTCCTTACATCACAGGTGCCCCCCAGTGGGGTGCCTATCCTACTAGTACAGAGCAAGTGTCAGACAGTATGCAGCCAGTACAGAGCACTCCCCCCCCCCGCCCCCCATGGGAGTCGGCGGCTCTGCCCCCCCCCTCAGGTCTGGCACTCAGGGCTGTGGAGAGAGAGAATACTCTACTCTCCTCCACAGTGTGGGCAGCGGCGCAAGAGCAGTGATGCGGGTGGGCAGAGAGAGATGTCATCTCTGCTCGCCCGCCCGGCTCTCTCTCAGCTCCCTTTTAATGCTTGCCCACGGCTTAGTCAGGTCGCCCGCCCGCGGCTCTGTCAAGTCGCCTGCCCGCAGGGCAAGCGACTTGACACCGCCATTAGGGGCCCCTCGGGAGGCTCGGGGCTGAGGGTGTGACTTTCGATGCTGAAGCCCTGATAGCCACCCCTGGCGACGCCCCTGCTGCTGAGATAAGCTCAGTTAAGCCAGCCCTAGATGGAACAATGGTTTGCAGGAAAGAAATGTGCTTGATTCCCCCATCAACACAGTGCTTATGAGGGAATCCCTCCCATGTAGCCATTGTGATGGAGGAAGCCATCCCCACTGGGGGAACAGTGATTATTGCTAGCGGCTATAGCAGCCACTAGCAATAATCGCGTGTAAAATTCAGCAGGCTGGTTATACCGAAGTTGATTGATCAATCAACTTGGGTACATTCAGCCTGCCCATATGTGGTTTACATCTCCTCCGGGTCCTGCTGAACCGGCCGAGATTCGAACCGTCTAGGGCCAACTTGGTCTTGCCAATTTTAAACACTTTCAGCCAGCTTTTGAAAACAAAAATTATTACTATATTTTTACTTTTTGTTGACATTTCGACGTTTGTTTTTGCACAGTAAAATTGCAAGTAAATTGCTTAGTGTATGGTCAATACTATAGAGAGTCCATTTGTTTATAATGAGGTAGACATAAACTTACACTGAAAGAGTAGCAGTGCCACACAGTCTCTGAGCATCACCTCTGGGCAGATAGCACAAGGTGACTGTATTCCCTCTTCACCATGCATGCCCTATCATGTTGTCTATTTAGGTAATATTGATTGCCAGTTGACTCGTTAGGTTTTCATTTGCAACTGCAATTTGTAGGCCAAACTAGCAACTTTTTTTTTTTTAAATACTCTTTATTTTCAAAAGTTTTTCTTAATTTTTTCCATAAACATTAATCAATCAAATTCATTTCAATACATCAAAACAAACATGTAGATCACTCACATTAATATTCTTTAACTTTAATTTAATATAAATTCCCAGGCAGTATAACTTCTGCTGCTAATTAACCGTCAGCAATCCAAGGGGCCTAAATTGCCCCCAGATGTTGTTTCCCCTTATTTGCCTATACATTTAATACATTTAAATAAACAACAAACTGCACTATTGCCTGTTTAACCCTCTGTCCACGTCTGTAGAGGGAGCAAACTTAACAAAAACCCCCCAAAAAAACAAAAAAAAATAATTTTAATTAATATAAATGACAAAGCATGTTTTCATAAATACATACATACATACTGAGCCAGAAGCCTCTATCGAGGATCCTAGACGTAACTCAGGGTTTTTAAATACCTATTTTCCTTCCAAAAGTATAAGGCCGTATTCCCTTGAGCTAGCAAATAAGGACCAGTGAGCCCATTTTCTCCTAAAACCCTCTTCTCCCCCCTCCCTAATTGCTATAGAGCGTTCCAAAACGTGAATATCTGCAACTTTGCCAAGCCACTGGCTAATTTTGGGAGGTGGTTTTTGCTTCCATGGAGCTGGAATACACAATTTGGCTGCATTCATCAAATGAACCAATATTGATTTTTTATATTTTCATCTAGAGAGGGACAAGAGATGGAGAAGATACCTCGCCAGATCTTCTCCCGGATCGTATTCCATCAGTTGTTTTGTAATCTCTCGTCTCAGAAACCGTATAACTTGTGGCATGACCAGAAATTATGTAGTAAATTGCCCTCTGCCCTCGGTAAGCTTTCTTTATCAAGGAGGGGACCCTATACCACCTTGTGACAATTTTATAGGACAACTTCTGATATTTACCAGCTACCGAGCAGTAGTGAGAAAAAAACAAAATTTGATCTTTTTGCTCTTCCGAGAAGGAGTAGGCCAAGTCCCCTTCCCATTTCTGTAGGAACTTTGGGACATACCCCTCTTCAGGATCTATTAATATCTTGTATATTTCTGACACCCCATGGCTGATGGTTTCTTTGGTCAGGTATCTCTCTAGTGGGCATGAACCATTTTGATCTGGATGGATGAACTTCTGGAGGTGAGGTTGGAGCCTCGCTGCCAAGATTTGTGTAAAGATTTTTATATCTGCGTTTAATAAAGAAATAGGTCGATAGTGCCTTCCTTCGGGATTACTATAATATGTGCTCTCAGCATGTCCTCTGACAGAGGCTGCTCTTCTAATAAGGAATTAAATGCTTTAACAAATCTAGGGGCCAATATCTGAGTAACGTTTTTATAATACTCCGTTATGAATCCGTCCGGTTCGGGGGTTTTCTGGGACCTAAGTAACTTTATTACCATCAAATATTCATGTGTAGGTGCGCCTGTGCACGCTAGTGCACGCTGGTGCATGTGCGCGCGCCTGTGTGCGTGTGTGCCGGCACAAACTCCCAAACGGCTATTTAAGCTGACAGCACCCTGTAATCGGTGCTGTCCGTTCTACAGCGTTTTTTGTGTTCCTGAGCAACCCGACTACCTGTTTATCTGTTCCTGTGACCCGGCTTGTCTTGACCCTGTCTGATCTCCGTCTGCATCGACCCCCAGCTTGCCCCGACTACTCTTCTGCCTGATCCTTGTGTACCTCGCTGCCCGCCTGTTGACAACCCTGCCTGCACCTGACAACTCTTCTGCCTGCACCTTTTGCACCGCATTGCCAGATAGTTGCCGACCCAGCCTGCATCACTACTCTACTACCTGCACGAACTCTACCAGACCGCTCACACCACCAACAGTGAACCAGTCTAAACCTCGTGCCCTCCCTGTGCTCCCAAACTCCCTGTCTGTCCTACCAGGGGATCCCAAACCAGGGCCGCAAGAGTGGTTGCTTCCTGCACAAGACAGACTCCACCACCAGGTGCGTGACAATAACGGACAACCATGTCTGAGTCTGCGCAGGGAGCACCCTCTGCTATGGATGAACTGTGTGTCCACCTTGCTGGCCTCACACAGGCGGTCAAGAACCTGCAGGAGGGACATACCCGGTTGGAAGAACGGGTACAGGAGCCCGTTGCCCCCGCAGCTCCAGGCGGAAGCCAGGCCACTGGCCGCACCATTGTGGCCCTACCATCTGAGCCCAAAGTCCCCCTGCCGGATAAGTTCTCCGGGGACCACCGCAAATTCAGGGCCTTCCGCAATTCATGTGAGCTTTAGTTCGGGTTGCAGCCCCGCACCTTCTCTTTAGAAGCCACAAAGGTGGGACTAGTAATTTCATTGCTGCAAGATGAACCCCAGTCCTGAGCCCATCGGCTATGAGAACAGAGAGCCCCCGAGGTCTCCACCCTTGCTCCGTTTTTTGATGCCATGGCCCGCCTATACCTGGATCCTCACCAGGCTGCTACTGCTGAAGCCACTCTCCATGCTCTCCAGCAAGGCCGCCGCACAGCGGAAGACTACGTTGCCAAATTCAGGCGCTGGAGTGCAGACATAGCATGAAATGATGCGGCACTATGCTACCAGTTTCACTTAGGACTATCACTGAGTCACTAAAGGATGAGCTTTCCCATGTTGGAGTGTCTCAAGCCTTGGATGGTCTTATCAACCTGGCTATCCAGATAGACCGGCGTTTCAGAGAACGCAGAGCGGAGAGAACCTGCAGAGCCACACGTCTGACTTGGATGATACCCCGGGTGCCCAGTTATCCTGCCCCAGCTTCTCCTGTTCCAGCCACTTCGCCTCTCCTGGTTATCCTAAGCCAATGCAAATAGGGCTCCTCCGTCCTACACTTACCCCCGAAGAGAAACAGCGACGTCGCTCCCAAACCTGTGCATGTATTGTGGGGAGCCCGGGCACTTTGTGCGTACCTGCCCGGCCAAGCTCGGTAGGTGCTCTACTAGGGGCAGTCAGGAGGACCCCCCCGCTACCAGCAATGCCTCATTTTACTCTTCCGCTCTCTTTACAGCTTCGCGGAGAGAGTCTCCAAATCCCAGCAATTATCGACTCCGGGGCATGCAGCTGCTTTGTGGACCAAACCTTTGCTGCTCAACATCAGATTCCCCTTCGTCCTAAGGCACACAAAATGACCGTCTGCCTGGCAGACGGGACGGCCATCAAGTCTGGCACCGTCACTCATGAGACTGTTCCTATACCTGCTGTGACAGCGAACGGCCACCAGGAGTCACTCATCTTGGATGCCATCGCATCTCCCCTCTTCCCTGTTATCCTCAGTCTACCCTGGCTCAAGGCCCATAGCCCCTGCATCGACTGGTCCTCTGGGGATATTCAGCTCCGATCCACCTACTGCTCCCACCACTGTTTGCCACAGAAACTCAGCCCTGCGCTACTTAGTTTGAATACTGACCTTGATTTCGAAGTTCTCGAAGTCGTCCCATCCGCTTACCATGATTTCTTGGATGTATTCAGCAAGAAAGGGGCTGACAAGTTGCCACCTCACAGGTCATATGACTGCCCCATTGCACTTTTACCTGGGGCAGAAATCCCCTTCGGGCAGATTTATCCACTGTCTGAGTTGGAGCTCTCTGCCTCTAAGGCCTACCTCGACGACAATTTGGAGAAGGGCTTCATTCGGCCCTCCACATCCCCTGCAGGGGCTGGCATACTCTTCGTTGCGAAGAAAGACCATACTCTACAATCCCTGTATTGACTACCCTGAACTAAATAAAATAACGGTCAAAAACCGTTACCCTCTGACTTTAGTTCCGGAACTCTTTCAGAGACTGGGGTCTGCCACAATTTTTACTAAGCTGGATCTCCATGGGGAGTACAACCTCATCCGCATTAGGGAAGGCAGTGAGTGGAAAACCGCCTTCCAAACCCGTTTCGGACACTTAGAGTATCTAGTCATGCCTTTTGGGCTCTGTAACGCCCCAGCGACCTTCCAGCATCTGGTCAAAGATGTGTTCCGAGATTATCTGGACTTGTTTGTTATCATCTACCTGGGTGATATTCTTATTTTCTCTTCGTCCCTGGAAGAACACCGCAACCAGGACCGCAGTGTCCTAAGTCCTCTCCGGCAGCATGGATTATACGCCAAGGCGGAAAAGTGCGTCTTTGAAAGTCCCAGTATCCAATTTCTTGGTCTCATTATATCCGTCACAGGCATTACAATGGATCCACAGAAAGTCTCAGCCATCCTGGAATGGCCTGCATCAGTAGACAGAAAAGGGGTCCAACGCTTTGTGGGGTTTTCCAATTTCTATAGGAAATTTATCAAGGGCTTCTCCGTTATCATATCACCAATTACGCAGCTCACCAAGCAAGGCTCACGGTTTCATTGGTCATCTGAGGTCCAAATGGCTTTTCAAGCCCTTAAGGAGCTCTTCACCTCCGCACCCATACTGCGACATCCAAACTCCGAGTTGCCCTACGTACTGGAGGTAGATGCCTCAGAGACTGCCATTGGGCCGTACTACCTCAAAGACAGGGTTCCAAAGCTCTGCTCCATCTTGTTGCCTTTTTCTCCCGAAACTCACAGCACCTGAAAAGAACTATGATGTGGGAGATAGAGAATTATTGGCCATCAAATCCGCCTTGGAGGAATGGCGATACCTTTTGGAAGGAGCCGCGCATCCCATCTTAGTCTATACAGACCACAAAAATCTTGAATACCTTAGAACAGCTAAGAGACTTAAACCATGCCAGGCCCACTGGGCACTCTTTTTCTCATGCTTTCAGTTCCACATCACATACAGGCCTGGGTCAAATAATATCAAACCAGACGCGCTGTCCCGAATGTTCCATGATCCGGAAACCACTGTTCCCCCAGATACCATTCTTCAGCCACAGAATTTCTTGTTGTCCCAGGAAGACCTGCTCTCGCAAATCAGACGGACCCTTGCTGGCTTCTCTGGGCCATCTGACCAAAGACTGATAGCAAAGGATGGCTTATGGTGGCATGACAATCGGATTTTTGTGCCAAAACATCAAAGACCAACTGTTCTGCAGCTCTGCCATGACCACAAACTAGCTGGACATATCGGTGCGAGGAAAACTGCTGAACTGGTGTCACGCTCATTCTGGTGGCCACTCATGGGGGAGGATTGTCAGAGATACGTTAGCTCTTGCCCCACTTGTGCAAGAAATAAGACCAGTAAGGCCAAAGCTTGGGGTCTTTTATACCCTCTCCCTGTACCTGAACGGCCCTGGTATAAAATAGCAACGGACTTTATTGTTGAGTCACCTCTGGTAGAAGGATACAGCACCATCTGTATGATCATTGACCGACTAACAAAGATGGCCCACTTCCTCCCTATGAAGGGCACTCCCACTGCCACATCCGGAGGCTGCCCTTTGGGGGGGGGGGGCAATGTTAGGGAACCTCTGCTACCAGTTCTTCCAGAATCTGGGTTTGGAAACCTGTGTGTGCGCGTGTGCATGTGTGTGTGCGTGCGCGCTGGCACAAACTCCCAAATGGCTATTTAAGCTGACAGCACCCTGTAATCGGTGCTGTCCGTTCTACAGCATTTTGCTCACCCCCCTTGTCTTTGATATAGGTGAGGTACTATGGGCCATATGGGGGTAGTTTTTACTCTGAAATTGAGGCACCTTTCCCAGTTGAAAATGAGTCTCCTGTAAGAACACAATCTGTGCCTTCATGCGTCCTATCTCTCGTATGGCTCAGTCAAAAAAAAAATAGTAACCAACACAACCTATTAACCCGAATGCCACCCCCTCTCTGGTCACACTGGGACTGACACCAACACCTAACTAATGCTCAATTGAGCTTGCCGTCTCCTACTAACCTACCCAAACGAGGGCGGCAGGAGAGGGGCTAACCTATGTGGGGGGCGGGGGAGTGAAGCTGCAAGCACGGAGCAGTGACGCTCCATCCAGACATCTATGGGGTAGTAAAAATACACAAAATTCATACTTATGAAACAACCCAGAAAAAAAGGGGGGGGTGTGGAACATGAGGGGAGACCAGGGGGAGGGCTCCCTTTTGGTAGCTGCTGACTTTTAACAGGGTGGCACTCCGCTTTAAAAAGTGCTGTAGCACCAGGCTGGTCAATGTACAGTGTAGGGCCAGATCTTTAGCAGTGTTCACACAGCAACCAAACGCGTTTCGGAGATATGTTTTTCCTTCTTCAGGGGGGAGGGTGCCGCAGTATAAGGTCATAACAAGAAGAAAGATATATATATATATATATATATATATATATATATATATATATATCAATGGCATATTCCAATAAAGTGTGCTAGTGTGTCCACGAAGCTGGCCCAGAAAAGAGGGAAAGACTGGGAGACCTAGATGTGGCCAAGCCGCAAATTCCTGCACATGCAGTGACTGAATAAATGTATTGCCCATCCATAGGGAAATTAGATCAGTAGGTCAGCGAGCATAGGTGTAACGGTTGATGGAGGTACTTATGGCGTACCTCCATCAACCATCACACCTATGCTCGCTGACCTCAACCTAATAAAACACTCTGGGGATGAGTTAGAACGGAGACTGAGAGCCAGGTCTTCTTGTCCAACATTAGTGCCTGACCTCGCTGACCTGACCGCGTTTCTGGAAGAATGGTCAAACATTGCCATAGACACACTCTTAAACCTTGGGGACAGCCTTCCCAGAAGAGTCGAAGCTGTAATAGCTGCAAAGGGTGGGCCAACTCAATATCGAACCCTACGGACTAAGTCTGGGATGCCATTGAAGTTCATGTGCGTGTAAATGCAGGTGTCCCAATACTTTTGGTAATCTAGTGTAGGGTAAGATGTATAAGAGATATTTGTTTTTTAAGTACAGTACATTATGTTTTTATTAAGCCAATTTGTATAAAAATATACAATCATAGAAAATCGGAATAACTGAACTGACATGGTTGGATAGCTATATCACACCAAGTAAATAACTCTACAGTAAGATACATATGTATCTTATAACTAAAACTAAAAGTATATTTTAAAAAAACTAAAAATGAAACAGCCAAAGCATTTCAAGCTAGAATAATTAAAAAGCAATTTGTAGTGAGGAACTGTCTGGTAGGATTGCGGAAGGTGTGTATATGTCACCTAGGTTTCTCTAATACACATGGTGAAAGGATCCATGGTTAATGGCTGGCTGTGGAATGCTGATGGTGTGGAATGTGTGGTGATGCTTTGTAGAACTTTGGGTGTGGTAAAATCTCAAATCCCAGGTGACATATACAATTGAGTACTGTCCATGATACTTTTTTTATTTGCATTAACATCCATATTTTCAGAACACGCTTTCAGGGTGTGCCCTTCTTCAAGGTACTGCTTGGACTTTGAAGAAGGGGGCTCTACCGGAAAGCTTGTCCTGAAAATTTGGATGTTAGTGCAAATCAAAAAAGTATCAATTGTTCTTGTTGCAAGTGCACAAGTACAGCTACGATCACCTCAAGCAATCCCAGGTCCACATCTTACCTGGTAGCCAGACCAGTCATTTACAGGCATTCACAGCATATATGCGAGCTGACTAATGCTCATGGCTTTCTCTATCTTTGCTGTGGGAGCCTGTTGCTTTGTGATAAGGATGAGTGCTGCCAGAAACGCTATAAATGTACTGCCTGTATGTTTTGGGGAGCCCATTGGGGGGGGGGGGGGGCTGTTATTCAGAAACTGACCTGGATTTTCTCAGTGACTCAGACGATAAGATTTATTTTTTTATTTTGTTTTATGCTATGGACTTGCTGCAAAAAGCCCTCCTGCATTGAAACTGTTTGCTGCCTTGCTGAATAGAAGTGCATGATAAACTAGCCTGGACTGTTCCCAAGTGTACCTTTTATCCATAGTCTTATTCTTCGTATTTTTGAAGCATTCCGATAATTTTAATGAGGAATGCCAGAATCCACATATAACTCCAAGGCAATTTCAGAATCCCACGGCTTTTTCAGTGGAAAAAACACTTTGTGAATTTCGCACAACTCAAGGTAATGGATGCAACTTTTACTATTATGCCATTTGTAAGCTACGGTGTGTGTAAGTGTATGTAAACCCTAACAACTTCTCTTATTGCTCCCTTTTGGTCTGCTAATATATCATTGGAAATGTTTTGTTATATCTATTATGTAAGTGCAAAACATACCTGTTTTTTTGTGTGACCTTTTATGCTCTTTGCCTGAGCACAAGAAGGGGTTTTTGAGATGAGGAGGGGGTAGGGAGATAAGGAGAAGCCTGTGTTCTTTGTAATTCATCAGACAATAGGTAGCCAGGGCTGACAGCACATGCTTTGGAATCCAGAGACAAAAAATTCACTGTGACCTCATGGGGATGGGGGTGGGGAGTTGACCTGACAGATGCCCACATTAACACAAACTATGTTGATGCAGGGATAAACTGATCACAGGGTACAAGCACTGATCAATTGTTAGTTTTCCAGAATGGCCATTCAACAGAAGCTGGTTGTTAGACTGATTTCTGTTGAACAAACATTTGTACACACGGACCAAACATTGGCAAGTTGTCTAGACCCCACATGTCCCAAATATACTTTGGAAATTGGTACCTTTTACACACCTGGTTTGGTCTTGTTCAACTCTGCAATATTTCTGGGGTGCGATGGTGTCTGATCTTGGTGATATCTGTGGGGTGGCAGTACCTATGGATCCATTGACTCTCCTACTTGGTGTATGTGACATATTGAACACCACCCATCACAGATATCTCTGTTAGTAAGTTAGTGATGCGTGAGAAGACTGATGGAGTGAGTTGAGGGGTGGAGAAGTAGATTTGGGTGTCGTCAGCTTAGAAATGATATTGAAAGCCGTGGGAGGCTGGCCCAGGGAAGAGGTGTATATTGAAAATAAGAGAGGCCCAAGAACAGAACCTTGGGGGACCCGACAGAGAAAGGAAGAGGAGAGGAGGAAGTAGAATTGTACGTGACACTGAAGGTGTGTTGCGATATGTAGGATGAGAGCCACCGAAGAGCACAGTCACGGAGACCGAGGGAGTAAAGTTTTTTTAAGGAGGAGGGGGTGGTCAACTGTTTCAAAGGCAGCCGAAAGGTCCAGAAGTAGGAGTACAGAGTAGTGTCCATTGTTTTTTGCGGTTAGTAGGTCATTTGTGAGTTTTAGGCCTCATACACACGGGCATTTGCAAAAAAATAAGCAAAACGCCAGGTCCGACGTCAGGGAAAAATTGCAGTTTTTCTCTGCGTTTTGCATTGACGTCAATGCACGTTTTTCCACGCTAGCTGTCAGTGGCATTTTTCTGCCTCTATTCAAAATCAATGGTTCCCTATGGGAGCCCATTGATTTGAGTAGAAGCCGCACCAGAAGTCGGATCATGATGATCCGACTCGCTTGTCCCCACCCCCTTTCCTGGCCTGCCAGGATAAGGGTCTGGTGTGGATTGGGGGGAGGGGCCCTACGCTGTTTTTTTCGGCATGGGGGTTCCTCTTAAAATCCATGCCAGATCGTAGAGCCTGGAATGCTCTTGGGGGGAAACCCTACGCAAATTTTTTGCGGGGGTTTCCCTTCAAGATCCCTAGCACACAAGTCGCGCCGCAAGTCAGATCATCATGATCCGACTTCTGGTGCGGCTTCTATTCAAATTAATGGGCTCCCATAGGGAACCATTGATTTTGAATAGAACGCCTGACGAGGCTTAACGCTGTGTATACAACATTAAGCCATGTTATTGAGCATTTTGCCAGCTCGATGTCAAAAACGCCATGATGCTGCAGCTTCAGAACCCACTGGTCCTGCGTTCTAGTTACAGCTCACTAACGCCGAAGCCCTCTACTGCTCAAAAACATTGGCGTTTTTAGAGGGCCATTGAATAACATGGAGAGCTGTAAAAAACGTCCAGAAACGTGGCGTTAAAAAATGCACGTGTGTATGAGGACTTAGAAGGGCAGCCTTTGGAGTGTTGAGGGCAAAACCCAGATTAATGGAGATCTAGAAGGTTATTCTCAATGAGGTGGTCACCCATTTGGGTCCAGGCATTCAAGGAGTTTAGAGGAAAAGGGGAGGAAGGAGATAGGGTGTAGATTGTTGAGATTGGCTGGTAGGGTCCAAGGATGGCTTTTTGAGTATGGGTGTGACCAATGCATGTTTTAGAGCATTGGGGAAGATGCCAGCAGAGAGGGAGAGAATGAAGATGTGAGTTGAAGAGTGTAGGATAGAGTCAGAGAGTGACCGTAGTATTTGAGAGGGAATGGGGTCCAGGGGACAGGTGGTTAGGTGGGCGTTAGAAAGGAGTTTATCAACTTCGTCTATAGTAGCAGGTTTAAATAAGAATAGTGTCAATGGTACCTGTTCACATGGGGTCTTAACTGAGGAAGATACTTGAAGAGTGGAGATTTCATCAGGAACTGTGTCAATCTTGTTTTGAAGTGATTAGCAATCTCCTAGACAGTGAGTGAGTTAGTGGATGGAGGCGGTGGAGGACGAAGTAGATAGTTGGAGGTAGAGAAGAGTTGACGAGGACTGGATGAAAAGATGTTAATAAGAGTGGTATATAGGTCTGCTTGGCAGTGTGGAGGCAGGAGTTGTATTTTTGGAGGGCAGATTTGTATCGGTTGAAGTCTTTGAGAGACTTCAGCCTCGTACACACCGGGCGACGATCATACGTACAATCGTCGCAAATCATATGTTGCATAACTTGCATACTGACTGCACTACACGATCATACGAGCGCAGAAGACCGTTCAGGTGCATGTAATTAGCATCCGCCGTTCCTGACTTCTGAGCATACGTGTTTTGCACAATACAACTTGTTGTACCAACTGCTCTGTACACACGATGCAACGGTCTAGTTTTCTAGTCTGCTCATACAACTCCCTTGTACGACCGTCGTATGTTCAACTGTTCTAATCGCGCATACAAACGATCGATATCGCATACAACGGTCGTTAGTACGACCTGTTGTATACGATCATCGTCCCGTGTGTACGAGGCTTTAGTCTTGTGCCACAGACGCTCAAGAGCACGGCTACGCTTTTTGAGATTTCTGGTGTCATCTGTTTGCTAGGGTTGTAGGAATCGAGGCCTGATTTTGTGTGTAGTGAGGGGGGCGAGCTCGTCCAGGATGGAGGACAGGGATTTATTGTAGACGGAAGTGGCATGGTTGGGGCAGGACAGGGGTGAGATTTTTTCATAGAGGTGGTCAGTAGCAGAATAGAACCTATTCCCTGGGGGCAAGTCATCACTAGAGTTGAGCGAACCTCTGGAAGTTCGGGTTCTGCTGGTCCGGCCGAACTTCGGGACAAAGTCCGGGTCCGGACAGAACCCGAACGATCGCACGGACACCGAACCCCA
>BLSH010103106.1:0-13171 GCA_018402905.1 Glandirana rugosa
GTGCGATCGTTCGGGTTCCGTCCGGACCCGGACCCGGACTTTGTCCCGAAGTTCGGACGGACCAGCAGAACCCGAACTTCCAGGTGTTCGCTCAACTCTAGTCAGGAGTTATTCTTCTTGATTTACTCTGTGATATTTGGTGGTTCTTGATCTGTGAGTATAGAATAGTGATGTTACCATCAGATTTTTGGGAATTACATTTTTATTTCTGATGTTGGTACACATATCACATTTTTGGGCTCAAATTATGATCAATTGGATTTAATTGATGAATTAAAAAAACACACAAAAATGTGACTCATTTTAAATTGACATCAACAATGGTATTGTTTGTGGTTTGTAAAGACACCTGTGGGAGTTTGGGTAAATATTTTTGTGAGGTGGACAGCATCAAGTGAAAGTGACAGAAAAACATATTTTACCAAAACATGAAAACAATACACATTCTACCATTCTTAAAAACAAAATAGATCACGAAGAAGCAACATTGTTGCAAGGACAATTTCTTTAAGATAAAGATACATTTCATCTCAACATGAAAATTATTTATTTGGGGATATTACAATTGTAGCATAGTAATCAATGGCTGAAACTTGCATTGGGCTACATAACTCATTTTCACTCCCAAAAAACGATCGTTAACCCAACGCTAATTTTGGTATTTACTATAGCGCCCTTTAAAAAAACCATGGGAGTTAAAATGAGAGTATTTTGTCTGTCTGAGCATGCTCAGTTGTGCTCAGTTGTGCTGGCAGCTAGTTGTAAAGAGATGGGGAATGCATCTCTTCTCAGACTTATTTAGATATTTCAAAAAGCTGGGGAATCCCTCACGAGAAGGGAGTAAAGGCTGCCCATATGTTCCTACATGAGGTGGACCACAATTTTTGGAAATATGGGGACTTTGT
This sequence comes from Glandirana rugosa, assembly GCA_018402905.1. Taxonomy (NCBI): domain Eukaryota; kingdom Metazoa; phylum Chordata; class Amphibia; order Anura; family Ranidae; genus Glandirana; species Glandirana rugosa. The sequence goes on from BLSH010103106.1 coordinate 906, forward strand.
GGTGTCATTACTGAGATTTATCCTCACACATAATTGGTTTTGCTTTATGAACACAGACTACCTCCAGATACAGGGGGTTGCTATGGGGACCCGTTGTGCGCCCTCATATGCTAACCTGTATCTGGGGGGGTGGGAACGAGAAATACTAGCCGACGAACGACTGGGGCCATATATGGATCAATCGCTCGTGTCGTATCATTTTATAGACGATATATTCATGATATGGACCAGAGGAAGGGAGGACTTAATAAGATTTATTGATCAACTAAACATAAACAAATACAATCTTAAATTTACTTTAAATTTTCATACTCATAAGATCACGTTTCTTGACCTGTCCATTTTTATAGACCGACAGGGCTGCCTCGCTACGAGTCTCTTTCGCAAGGAGACATCAGGGAATACCATACTGCACGCCACAAGTGCACATCCGACGCATCTCAAACATAGCATCCCATATGCTCAATATCTGCATCTACGTCGCAATTGTATGGACATAAATGACTTTGTGGTCCAGGCTGCCTCCTTGTGGGAGAGACTCCGAGACAGAGGCTATAGTAAATCATTACTAAAGAGAGCTTTCCACAGGACATTAATACAGGATCGGCAACAGTTAATCTATAAAACAAATTCCACTGTTCAATCAAAACCCAGACCAACAGTTAAATTAATTACTAAATTTTGCTCACAACATGTTCAATTACGGCAACTGTTAAATAGGCACTGGCATCTTCTGACTGAGGATCCCATTTTGATGAAATATGTAAAAACTGATCCTGAGATTGTTTTCCGTAGAAATATATCTTTCAGAGATCAGCTTACCCACAGCCATTATAATCCTGTACGCACCTCCAGACTTGGTCAGGGAGGAGTGACACCCTGTGGAGCCTGTGATGTGTGCCCCTGGATATGGGAGGATACACACTACAGACTATCCAATGGAGAAAGTTTTCGTCCTAGATTTCAGGCTGACTGCAGTACACAGGGTGTAGTATATTTGATGCTATGCCAATGCGGAGCCTTCTATGTTGGCAAAACCAGGCAACAATTACTACAAAGGATTGGGGACCATATTTATTATTCAGGTAACGGTAAAATGGTCACCCCTGTGAGTCGACATCTAGATTTATACCATAGGTTTGACACACGAGTAGTTAAATTTATGGTTCTAGAGACAATACCAGCAAATCCTAGAGGTGGCCCCTGGGATAAGATTATCCTTCAGAAAGAAACTTTTTGGATTGAACGCCTGGAGGCCATTAAGGCCCCAGGCTTGAACGAGGTTCTAACTTGCAAACCTTTTCTGTGATAGAGTTCCATGTTCATGATGGACCGTGGTATTGGTGAGACCCAATTTTAGAAATGAATGGAGGGGGATGGTGTGGTCTTTAAGGAGATGGGAGTCGAGAGCGACAGCTATGGGGGAGATTCGGGAGACCCCGCACTCCCTCAGTGCCGCGCTACTCCATCCCCATCTGTAATCATCTGTATGTAGTACAATTATATCATCTTTTGTATTTGCTGTCCTAATGACATCCTGGTGGGTGGCATGGGTGGGTTGAGACCCCCTATGTTGTGGTCTACCTTGGGCGCCTATTTACAGTACCATTGTCTCTGGCACACAGTGAGAAACTACATATAATATGTGGGGTTGCCCCAACATATAGGGACTGAGTCCCATAATGTAGACTGAGTGTAGTGAATTAAGCACTCATTTTTTGCATATTAAAAGCAGGTTTGGGTTCCTGGATGGCATACAAGTTCCAATTTTGAACACTTACCACAATGAGAGGTACAGTTTTTTACTATGTATAAATTGTTTTTGTTTTATGTATTATGTTGTTTTTACCCTTACATTGGTGGTTGTATTTGGCGCTGGCGGTTTTTTTTTTTTTTTCCCCCTTGGATATACACCAGCTTCCTTCCACAACTTCCTCCTCTTGTCCAGTTATGCAGCCCTGGTGGCCTTGGGCCTAGCGCTATGGGGCGAGTATGCGGCTGAAAGCGCCGTCAGTACCCGCCCCGCCATTTGGTCTGCAGTGATCAATGCCGGGGTTGGGGAATGCGGCGCGGAGGCCTCCCACCAGCAGGGGGAGCTCTCCGTCCCTGCCCACCAGTCTGATGGGTGCCGCATCTCTTGGTGCTCCGATCACCTGGGAGGGGCGGGGTTTTTGGGGGCAATGCAGCGCATGCGCAGTGGATCAGCCGGGTTAATGGCGTCACACGCCGCCGGAAGTGCTGCGTGTTGGTGGTAGACGCCATTTATTGGGACCGTGTGTGCCTTATAAAAGGTGGGTTCACAGCAGCTTGTAAGCAGGTTGGTGGCCCTTGAGGATACGTGTCTCTACATATATATTTTGACATCTGGTAAGTACTATGCTGGACGACAAGCCCGCTTGGCATATACTTATATAATACAATAGTTTTTTTTTTCATGCACTGGCTGGCTGATCCCTACTGATAGCAAAAAACCTTTTCTTATATAGCCCTCAGGACCCGGATCCAGTATCAAGTACTGAGTGGCTCCTGTGAGGGTTTAATTATGACAGCATACCTCTGCTAAAATATACTCTAGCTGCTCCATTAAGGCTATATCCCTCCACCTTCGAATATATTATCCATATACGTGTAAAAAGACTGACCCTCTCTAGAAGATACTTTGGAAAACATCTCTAGCAGGTATTTATTACTTATATGTAAAAAACATACTTGATGCACAGGCCCTACTAGGACCTGCTCTATTATACAATGCTTTGGGGTCTAATACATGTATATACACATTTATGTCCTATACACTATGTGTTTGTACCACACACAGGCCCCCATATTTGCCTGGTGCGGCTTTGGGCCTCTACGGGAGCGTCAGGACTGGTCAGAGGGGAATTGGAAGGAGGTTGGGTGCCACACTACTCCCCTGTGTGGTGGCTCCTATATACCCCAGGGGGGTTCCACCAACGTTTTCAAATACAACCCCATGACACATATCATAAAATGTAAGTGATTGTCACTGAGCATATTTGTTGCAGCATATTATAGTCTATTATGTAACAGTGGATTGTATATCATACCCTGTATTTGTGCTTTACACATGTACTTTTTTGTTTTTTATCAGATTAATATTTTTCCAGCTCCAGATGAAGCGCCAAGTATATAAAGCGCGAAACTAGTTGAGCAAGCAGGAATATGTTTCTGCAATCTTGCTGTTGGGACCCAACCAGCGTAACCAAAATCAACCCTATATCATTTTTGTCTTAGATGTTTCTATAAGTTGATATATTGAGATATTGTGGGTATTAGGTTGCGTTTGACACAGGTGTCCCAGCAATTTGTAGTATTGCATGGTGGGCCCCTCTGGCTACCGACAACTCATGTGGTTGGTACTCACAGGGAACCACAGTACTCTTCACCCTGTATGGGGTAATGTTTTGTAATACATATGATATATGAGATATATTTTTAAACTATGAAATTTTAAATGTCTTATGTCTAATTGGGGCAGTCATATGCCAATTTCTGTAACAAATAAAGTTTATATATTTATATTATACCCAGTATGCCGTTAAAGTCCATTTTTTTTCAAATTTAACATTACTATTTAGATATCACTGTTTACATAGTTTAAAAGCAGATTATCTTTAAACAATATACCACATATTTCAGTGCCATTTCGGCAATTATATCATGCTCTAAACATTATTTCAATGTGCAATTCTCCAGGTCCTGACAGGAGTAAGGGTTTGGGTGCTATCTGTTGGCTGAGCACTATCGTGAATTCCATTTTGGGAGTATTTTTGCTCCAGCGCTATTGTGAATTCTGTTTGAGCGCTAATTAGAGCAATCTGCAGCATTTTAGCGCTATTTATCGTGACCACAGTAATTTTGCCGCTAATTAGCGGAAAGCACTATAGTAAATGACCTCCATTGTGTATTTGTTTAGCACAAAAAGGACTTTCTAAAATGAATTGCTACTATTACAAAAATGGTTAAAGTCCAATCCCAAGTACTTTGTGACCTACCTCTATTTGACAAAAAAAGGACTTTCTAAAATGAACTACTACTATTACAAAAAAAATGGATACAGTCCAATCCCAAGTATTTTGTGACCTCCCACCATTGGCCATTCATCCTGGAAAAAAGGCACAGCACTGGTGAGGAGGTGAGAGGAGTAGCAAAATAACCTTTTTTTCATTTTTATAAGGCAAGCCCAAATTCCCAGAAGCCGGGTTTAGGCTTTAATGCAGATTCATGTGCCCCTGTGTTTATTTTGTACCAATTTATGCATGTGGAGTTGACCTGATATGTACAGATTTGTTCTCCTTAAGATATACCTTATACAAGCAGGTCATAGCACAAGACTGGTGTTTTGAGCAGGGCCAACTCAATAATTACCAGGGCCCCACTCTCTAATGGAGTCTTTTGCTATTTTGAGGAATGCTGAACAAGAGCATTCGATCTGCCTGCAGTGCAGTGAGCAAAGGCTTAGTGACTAATTGATGGAGGGTAAGTTTTCATAGTGCTTTTGAGAAGCATTCTGCAGAATTCTGAGTGTAACAGAGTGCATGTTGTCAAATGAATGGTGTATTGGAGTATATGTTTAGTTCTGCTTTAATACAGAGAAACATATGCAACTAATTGATAATGCACACTTCACTTCCTTATGACCATACTTTGTTTTATACTGCTAACTATGAGAGGTGTTATACTGCTGGTATGGGAGGGTTGCCATGCCTATAACATGTATTGTAGACACTGACAAGTTTATCCTTAAATACACACCCGCATTTTGCCTGGTGAACAACTGACATTGTGCACTTTGGTTCTGTGCTGCCACAGCAACCTGTATATTATTCTTTATTTTGTGTGTTTGGTATGTTCCACTGTGTACCCTTTCTGTTTTGTTACCAGTAGTACAGTCACCTACCTAGTTATACACTCCCAGCCTTTTCATATTCCAAGTTTATTTCAGTTTTACCCTCACTGTGTTAGTAGGACTTTAAGGGATTTGATTTTATAGATTCGCCTTCTGAGTCTTGATATGGCCTGCGGATCTGGTCAAATCACAAAGTTGTTATACTGCCCATGGAGACTGGGCCTCAGGGAAGTACTGTATGTCTTAGGCATAAAACAACATTTCAGACAGAACAAAACGTAACTGTTAATATTCATTTTCAGACCTTTATTCAGTTGTATAATACAAAAGGTCCCTGGCACATTTTCAAACTAATTAGACTGGTTTATCTGCTAAGGTTAAAACAGAGGTTTTTGTTGCACACATTTGCAAATACATGTGAAAGCCACACTGGCACCTATGATAAGTGCCGTCTCTCTAACTCTTAATTATCTGAATTCTCAGCTATGCGACAAACAGTATATAGCAATGCACAAACAGCTGGATCGCCAGAAGGCAGCCATACAGCAACACACCAAAAGCCCAGACATCACCTTTGCAGCTGAGACTTTCAGTGTGTGTCTGCACTAAATCCAAAAAACGCTAATGGCAGACACTCTGCATCTGTTTGAAATGAGCAAAAAATGCAAAAGTGCACATGGACAGGACAACATACAAAACAATGCAAACTGTCCCTGGTACACGTTCAAGTTAACAAAAACCTTCTAGTCTAAATGGTTTCAACTACTACTAATGGTTAAAAACAGAAGTTGTAACAGCTGCATTATCCAATCAGACAATTCATTCCTCTGATGGATTCCACGAGGGGATTTCTACTTGCTGGACAGAGAGGAACCCTGAACCTGCCTACAGCCAACTGGTTGCCTGCCTGTCATTGGCCCTGGCAACTGGTTATCTAGGACAGGTAGGGAGTTAGAGGAGGTCCTTAGTGAGCCTCTGTCTAGAAGAGGGAAAAAGGAGTGTGACCCATGTAATATGTGGCTGTGCATTCCCTGTTACAGTGGATCTCATTTCTGCTGGGCCATGATTTGTAAATACCTCCTTGTGGGGATTTACCCTCCTCAATGGAAAAAGTGGATTCTTGTAATGCTGTTTACCTTTTTCTGTAAATGTGATAAATGTGATAAACGGTGCAGCGCTACTTTGAATGTGAATCCAAAATAATCATATAACTTCATACAAAATCTTTCCAAAATATAAACAAAAAATTCTAAACATTATAGTGGTGTTTTTTGAGAATTTTTTGTTTATATTTTGGAAAGATTTTGTATGAAGTTATATGTTTATTTTGGATTCACATTCAAAGTAGCACTGCACCGTTTATCACATTTATTTCTTATAAGTCTAAGTGAATCACTTATTGGTGTAGCTGCAACTGGTACAATTTTTTATGATTATGTATATGTAGGAGGTAGGCAGCGCTGAGTGTTTTTTACCCACATTTATACCATTTTCTGTAGACTAGTTAAGCACAGGTGTACTTTGGGAGGAGTGGTGTCTTAACTGCTTGCCGACGGCTGATCGGCAAATGACGGCGACAAAGTGGCTCTGTAACGCGAATCGCCGTCATACGACGGCGGCCGCGAGATCAAGCCTAGTGAGCGCTGTGTTCGGGGAGGGCCAAGGAGCGGGTGCGGCGGAGTCGATCTCCGCTGGCCACCTGCGATACCCCCCCCGGAGTGAAAGAACGGAGGTCCGTGTAAGTAAACACGGACCTCCGTTCTGTGAAGGGGGAAGGGCTGTGATCACAGCCTTCGTGTACATGGAGGCTGTGACCACTTCCCTTCTCCTGTTAGGGCAGTCCCCCCACAGTAAGAACACGCCCAGGGAACACTGTTAACCCTTAGAGCGCCCCCTGCAGGTTAACCCCTTCACTGCCAATGGCATTTACACAGTAATCAGTGCATTTTTATAGCACTGATCACTGTATAAATGCTAATGGTCCCAAAAAAGTGTCAAAATGGTCCGACATGTCCGCTGAAATATCGCAGTACCACTAAAAATCGCAGATTGCCGCCATTATTAGTAAAAAAAAATAAATAAATAAAAAGCCCAAAAATTAATTCTCATCACCCGTAAACGCGACCACTTTTGTGCAAACCAATCAATAAACGCCGATTGCGATTTTTTTTATCACAAATATGAGGAAGAATATAAATCGGCCAAAAACAGTGAAAAAAAATGTTTTTTTATATTTTTTTTTGGATTTGTATTTTAGCAAAAAGTAAGAAATATGGGTTTTTTTGCAAAATTGTCGCTCTTCTTTTGTTTATAGCGGCGATCAGAAATGACGCAGAGGTGATCAAATACCACCAAAAGAAAGCTCTATTTGTGGGAAAAAAAGGACGCAAATTTCGTTTGGGTACAACGTCGCATGACCGCGCAATTGTCAGTTAAAGCGACGCAGCGCCGAATCACAAAAAGGGCTCCGGTCCTAAAGCTGGAAATCCTTCCGGGGCTGAAGTGGTTAAGCCACCAAAATGGGAATGTTATGCCATTTAATAGAAAGAGAAGAAGTATGTTGACCAAGTTATATGTCTGTTTGTTTACTACCTTCAGGAGTACAGCCTAAGTTCTACTTATTTGAACATGACTGGACATTCTTTCTTTTGTGCTGGGGTAAAGAAGAGCGTATGGGGTGTTCAGCACCAGTGTGAGGACTGTTGTGCAGACAGGACTGGAAAAGTCTGATGTCAAATTTGACCTAAAGGAATAAATTGAGTGTTCAAGATTTCACTCACATGCTATGCCTGGATTAATGGGACATGAGATTCTTGAAATAATGCACAAGGAAGCCAGTGAAAAACCAATATAGGGACTGGGGGGGTTTGTCCTGGGGAAATAAGTAACTGAAGACTGTGTTTATTTAATTTTTTGTAGTTGTAACTAGGTAGTAAGACAACTGGGCAGTACCCTGCAACCAGCAACATGGTGTTCTGTTCCCTAGTACAAGGAAAAGCAGGCCTACCACATGTCCAGAAATGTAGTCCCAAACTCTGAACTATCTTCCCAGCTATGGGGCATATCCGTATAGCAATGCACAGAGAGCAGGCTTCCCTGAAGGCAACCTTTTCCTATTTAAATATACAGCAACAAAGCAGGAGACTAGACACCTTTGTAAGGCAGCTGAAGACTTCCAGTGTGTGTCTGCACCAAATAAAAGAAAATAATGGCAGCCCCATTGATCTGTGTGAAAATAGCAAAAAAAAACACACTGGTTGCACGAAAAAAAAACCTCACAGCTCTGGTCGGAGGTGCTGTACTAACAATGCAAGGTTAGCTCAGCGATCTCCCCTGCTGAGCCATTGTGCTCTGACAGGGGGATAGCCCCCACAAGAACACTCTGATAAGTGCTTTCTGCCATTGGTTTTCCAGCATACTCCTCCGCAAGGGTCAAGTCCTGGGAAAAATAATGTGGGAACGCACCCAAAATCCCCCTTGCCCCCCCCCTCACATTTTTTACTGACACGGCATAAAAGTACCTAAAGTGGCATTTTTTAGTGCTAAACAGTGCAAATGTAAATGTTTAAGCTATAAACATGTAGCTAAAGCTATTAGCAATGTGTTTAAGTTAAAAAAGTAAAAAAAAACATATTTCTCCATTTTACATGAAGGTCAGGTTAATCTAAGCTTGCCAGCACAGAGTTTCCCCATACACCAGAGTCTGCAACATTCCCCCTTACAGTGCAAGGGAACTCTGACATAAAGGGGGGTGCTGCAGATCATGATCTAAGGGTGAACTCTGATGTAAGGGGGGCTCTGGTGACCAAAGGCCACTTTATATCAGAGTCCACTGCATTTTCCTTTACATCAGAGATCCCACTTACATCAGTGTCTTCAGCATTGCCCTTTACATCAGAGTTTGCCTTTACATCAGGGTCCGCAGAGTTCCCCCTTGCACTGTAAGGGGGAATCCTGCAGACTCTGATGTAAAGGGGAATGCCGGGAACTCTGATGTGGGGGTGGGCTCTGGTGACCAAAGACCACCTTCTGCAGAGTAAATGCACAAAGGTAAGAGTGATTCCTGATATAAGGGGGAACCTTTTATATCAGTGCCCCCTTACATTTTTGAATTCACTCCCCCTTACATCAGTGACCCCCCCCTCAGACTGGCCTGGCGGCAATGACCTCCTCCCAAGTGCACCGTGCAGGGCTCAGTCAGATGGCTCCAACTTGGTGAATCTGGTTTTATCGTATAGTCTCCTCTCAACAGTCAACACACATCTGACCGTGAAAGAGGAAAGAGGGACCGCGGAGGTAGCGTGGGAAGCGGAGGAAGTGTGGAGGCTCCATGGATCGGGAGCCGGGACCGGGCATAGCAGCCGGTATCTCGGTATCTCGATCACAAGAAGGAGGCGGGCGACTCAAGGAGCGGGAGGAGGCCGGGACCTGCACAACAACAGCGGGTGACCAAGGAGAGGGAGAAAGTCTGACAAAGGAGGTAGCGGGGCAGGGAGGCCGGGAGGGGGACTGGTGGGCAGGCTAGGCGGCGGGGGTGAGACCAGCAGATAGGTGCAGGCAGTGGGAGACAGAGAGGGAGGCTGACTGGGGACAGAGGGAGCTGACAGGACCTGCAGGTGTCAGCTTACAGGAGCAGCTGAGGAGCACTGAAACACAACCGAACTAGGAAAGGACTGACTGGCAGGTGGATAGTGTGAAGTGGGGACACTGAGGGGGTGCTGTGTGAGTATCTGAGTATTGGGTGTATCTGAGTATTGTGACTATCTGAGTACTGTGAGTATCTGAGTACTGTGAGTATCTGAGTAGTTGTTTCTGGTGGGAACATAATAGCAGTTGCTATCCTGGCTGTCAGACTAAGGCCATGCTTTGTCATTGCAGTAAAGGACGGTTAATGTAGGTGGATTGGAGCGGACCTTTTGGTTACACCACAACAAGGAGTGATCGAACAGCGTGGACCCTTACATCTCTATAGAGGAAAAGGAACTGATGTAGGACCAAAAGACCCCATTTACCTAAGGCGCATTACCCCTGTAGGGGTAGGATGATTCTGGTAAGTGAGGGCACATCAGGGGGAGCACGAGTGGATATCACCCCTTTTTCTCAGTGGATACTAGAGGAGCACAAAAGTCACCTTTTTTGAACATACTGTTTGGACTATCCATATAAAGACTTTTTAATACTACGTTTTGTGATTTCAATCAGACATATTTCTCAATATTTTTTATAATTTGTATCTTTTTGCTCAGAGAACACTTATATACGGACATTCATGGACTAACATTTGAAGGTGGTGTGGGCACATAGCACTTTATATCATATATAATTTTGTTACATTTCTATGATTTTTATTTCGTTATGGATTAAGCATTTTTATAGGAGGTGATTCACACTGGGCACCTAGCACTCCATTTCTACAAAATTTATTGCAATTTAAATACATTTCTCACAACGGTCTTTTGAGCGTGTATTAACCCATTACCTACGGGGGAATTCTTCTCCCCGCGCATAGTCGATTTGTTTACATAGTGTTTATTTGAGTTCACAACCCTTTATCATACTTATCAGAGACAGCGCCATTCCTGCATTTATCTACATATTACCCTTCCCTCCTAGGAGGGAGTCCCTGGAAGGCAGCAGTCCCATGGTTTATATTATTGATCCTAGCGTGGGAATATATCTATTCTTATTATCTGAGTATTGTGTGTATCTGAGTATTGTGAGTATCTTAGTACTGTGAGTATCTGAGTACTGTGAGTATCTGAGTATTGTGTGTATCTGAGTACTGTGAGTACCTGGGTATTGTGACTATCTGAGTATTGTGAGTATCTGAGTATTGTGTGTATCTGAGTATTGGGAGTATCTGAGTATTGTGTGTATCTGAGTATTGTGTGTATCTGAGTACTGTGAGTATCTGAGTATTGTGACTATCTGAGTATTGTGTGTATCTGAGTACTGTGTGTATCTGAGTACTGTGAGTATCTGAGTATTGTGACTATCTGAGTATTGTATGTATCTAAGTATTGGGAGTACCTGAGTATTGTGACTATCTGAGTATTGTGAGAATCTGAGTATTGGGACTATCTGAGTATTGGGACTATCTGAGTATTGGGAGCATCTGAGTATTGGGAGCATCCGAGTATTGGGAGCATCTGAGTATTGGGAGCGACTGAGCATTGGGAGCGACTGAGCATTGGGAGCATCTGAGCATTGGGAGCATCTGAGCATTGGGAGCATCTGAGCATTGGGAGCGACTGAGCATTGGGAGCGACTGAGCATTGGGGCGACTGAGCATTGGGAGCATCTGAGCATTTGGAGCATCTGTGCAGTGGGAGTATCTGAGTACTGAGAGCGACTGAGCATTGGGAGCATCTGAGCATTGTGAGTATCTGAGTATTTAGTAGTACCAAGGGGGGACTCTAGCTCGTGGAGCACCCTTTTGGTACCAGGAGGGCTTGATACCAGGAACTAGAGCCGAGTATAGTGTAGATTACCAATAGCTAGTCTTCTAAATCATCCCCAAAAGAATAGTGGGATAATGTCTGACAGGATTGGTGATGCCACTCAGTGCACGTCCTGCGCCATGTATGCGTTCCTTGATGAACCAGTCGAGGGCAAATACTGTTGTGCGAGATGTAAGCAACTTGTTTCTCTGGAAGCCCAGATACTGGATATGGAGAATCAAGTGGCAACACTGAGATGCATCAGCAACCTGGAAAGAAGCCTGGACATTACCCAGCAGGTGCTGGCAGGGGCCAGCCTAGAGGAGGTTGGAGACATGGAGGCACAGGAGCCAGAGGTAGGTAGTTGGGTGACCACCAGGAGGGGTAGGGGGAAGGGCGCTATGCAGGCCAGTCCTGAGTTTGTACACCCCAACAAATATGCCAGGTTGCATGATGCTGGGGATGCAGGCGCAGAGGTGGCAGTGCTGGAGCGGGCAACCTCCCCTAGCTGCCAAGGGAGTAGCCACCCAGCAAGAAGGGGGGTAGTGGCGCAGGTAAGGTTAGACAGATTGTGGTAGTGGGGGACTCGATTATTAGGAGAACAGAGAGGGCAATCTGCCAGAAAGACCGTGGTCGCCGAACAGTATGTTGTTTACCGGGCGCTCGGGTTCGGCACATCACGGATCGAGTAGACAGATTATTGGGTGGGGCTGGGCAGGACCCAGCGGTCATGGTACATGTCGGTACCAATGACAAAGTGAGAGGAAGGTGGAGAGTCCTAAAAAATGATTTCAGGGACTTAGGGAATAGACTTAGGAAATGGACCTCCAAGGTAGTTTTCTCTGAAATACTACCTGTACCTCGAGCCACACCAGAGAGGCAGCAGGAGATTATGGAATTGAACAGGTGGCTGAGGAACTGGTGTAGGAAAGAGGGGTTTGGGTTCCTGGAGAACT
>BLSH010103117.1:13315-25308 GCA_018402905.1 Glandirana rugosa
ATAAAGATTTCCCTCTCGAAGGTCGACAACCATACTCGTCACGTAAAGAACGTGGTTTTATTTTTCAGGCCGATGCAACCACAAAATTTTTTTTTCCATAATTAACCATAATTATTTATGAATGTATCCCGATGTATTATGTAAACGCCCGGGTTACTCCTCTCGCTTATTCCCTACACCAGTACCACGACGACCACAACCACCACAACCACTTGGAGGACAACCTTCTTCTCCTGCATCAGCTCTACACGGTCGATGTGCGTGTTCCCTTTGTGGAAGGAGTCCATCGGTTGTCTTGGAAGTGGCCATATACCATCCGGTCTTACGGGAAGTTGCTAACTTGTTCTGGCCTCACCAATCGTTGAAGGGCATTCTGGCCTACCATATACCGGTGAAGGTTCTGTTGGCTACCTGAGGAAGGTGTTTCCCTTGTGCGTGTAGCTGGCACATCTCGACTACGTCCTCTTCTTCCAACAGGAGGTTCACCAACACCACCAACACCAGCAGCACCATGACCACATCCCTTATTCGCTCTCCTCATTGGGCCCGCAAATGTATTATGTAGCCCTATGTAAGTATTTATTAATACCAATTAATACCTTTTTTTTTAAAACACCAACGTAGCCGGACTTTTTATTTTGGTGCAAGAAATGCACTGCTCATACCAACAGCTGGAAGCTCTCCCTTTAGAAATAGGAGATGATTTTTGAACAATAATGTGTCACTTACAGCAACAGCTGGCCCTATAGGAGTAGGCAATGGTTTTTGAACAAGAATCTGTCCCTCTAAGCAACAGCTGGAAACTCTCCCTTTAGAACTAGGAGATGATTTTTCAACAATAATGTGTCACTTACAGCAACAGCTGGCCCTATAAGAGTAGGCAATGGTTTTTGAACAAGAATCTGTCCCTCTAAGCAGAAGCCTCTACCTAGTGCAGTCAGATCGCTCAAAGCAGCAGTATGTGAAATCTCAAATTACTCCCCCGATCTGATCGTTGTGTACGATCCCACAATCTGATCGTCGTGTACAAACGTAACGATCGTTGTGTTAGGCAGGGTTTGATCTGCAATGTGTCACTCAATGAAGCAGTATGTTAAATCTCAAATTAGTCCAACAATCTGATCGTTGTGTACAATCGTAAGGATCATTGCGTTAGGCAGAGTTTAATCTGCAACTCTAAGCAGCAGTATTTGAAATCTCAAATTCCTCCAACAATCTGATCGTTGAGCACGATCGTAGCGATCGTTGTTTTATGCAGAGTTTGATCTGCAACTCAAAGGAGCGGTATTTGAAATCTCAAATTACTCCAACAATCTGATTGTTGTGCACGATCATAGCGATCGTTGTTTTATGCAGAGTTTGATCTGCAACTCAAAGCAGCGGTATGTGAAATCTCAAATTTCTGCTATCTGTCCTCAGAGCAACAGCACAGCAGTAGTAATCTATCTCAGGATGCAGGATCCGATGTTGTTAAAATGTCTCTAATCTCTTACTGACGCCGTCAGCTCCCTCTCCCTACAGCTATCCCAAGAGCATGTGACTGCAGCATCAAGTAACTCCAGCTTATATAGAGGCTGGGTCACATGATGCACTGGCCAATCACAGCCATGCCATTAGTAGGCATGGCTGTGATGGCTTCTAAGGGCAAACCAGTGAAACGGTTGTTGATTGGCTGCCCTGCAGCTTCTCAACACGTGGAGTAAAATACCAGAACCCCGGACCCGAACGTTTTTTGAAATGTCCGTGTTCGGGTTTGGGTCCCGGACACCCGAAAGTTCGGTACGGACCCGAACATTACAGTCCGGGTTCGCTCAACACTACTCATGATCCAAAGCATACCACCTCATCAGTGAAGCATGGTGGTGGTAGTGTCATGGCGTGGGCATGTATGGCTGCAAATGGAACTGGTTATCTTATATTTATTGGTGATGTGACTGCTGACAAAAGCAGCAGGATGAATTCTGAAGTGTTTCGGGCAATATTATCTGCTCATATTCAGCCAAATGCTTCAGAACTCATTGGACGGCGCTTCACAGTGCAGATGGACAATGTCCCGAAGCATACTGCAAAAGCAACCAAAGAGTTTTTTAAGGGAAAGAAGTGGAATGTTATGCAATGGCCAAGTCAATCACATGACCTGAATCCTATTGAGCATGCATTTCACTTCCTGAAGACAAAACTGAAGGGAAATGCCCCAAGAACAAGCAAGAGCATCACCAGGGATGAAACCCAGCGTCTGGTGATGTCTATGTTCCAGACTCCAGGCTGTAATTAACTGCAAAGGATTTGCAACCAAGTATTAAAAAGTGAAAGTTTGATTTATGATTGTTAATCTGTCCCATTACTTTTGGTCCCTTAAAAAGTGGGAGGCACATATACAAACTGTTGTAATTCCTACACCGTTCACCTGATTTGGATGTAAATACCCTCACATTAAAGCTGAAACTCTGCAGTTAAAGCACATCTTGTTTGTTTCATTTCAAATCCATTGTGGTGGTGTATAGAGCCAAAAAGATTTGAATTGTGTAGATGTCAGATATTTATGGGCCTGACTGTATATACTCGAGTATAAGCCGACCCAAATATAAGCCGAGGCACCAAATTTTACCACAAAAAACTGGGAAAACGTATTGTCTCGAGTATAAGCCTAGGGTGGGAAATGCAGCAGCTACTGGTAAATTTCAAAAACAGAAAAGGCTTCATCCTGACAAATCCCCTGCAGTAGCTGGCAGGAGAGGGGAGGGGGACCCTGTAGATCTGTGGGGACAAGGGAAGAGGCCATGAAAGAGCCAGGAAAAAGTACAGGGGGGTTGGAGAGCACACAGGGACAGCAGAAAGAAGCACACGCATACACATATACACAAACATAGACACACATATACACACACACATGCACACACACACATGCACACACACACATATATATACATGTAGATCTACAGAAAGACTTTTAAAAAACTGCATTACCTTCTTCTCTTTCTGCCAGGTACTGCGCTCTAGGGGGAGACAAAGATCACAGCACACGCTGCTTTCAGTTTCATAACAGTTACCCACTCAAGTATAAGCCGAGGGGGGCTTTTTCAGCACAAAAAATGTGCTGAAAAACTTGGCTTATACTTGAGTGTATAGGTAAATAACGAAACTAAACTAAATACATTTTTTAGCTCTGCACATGTTATTGCTACACTCTAGTTGCCACCCAACATCAGTGTTTAGGTTGATACCTCATAGTCAGATGACACATGTAAATCGCATAGTGAGTGAGACATCGGTGAGACAGGAGCGACTATTGGACAGACTTACAGACAGAAGTTATCCGATACAACAGTTAACTCATGAGAGACTGAGAATACAGAGTCGGGAAACTGACAGGAGAGTAAACAGACAGAACAAGAGAATTCCTTTGGTTTCACAATATAATTCCCATTCCATACAGATCTATTCAGTGATAAAAAGATATTGGAAAATCCTTGGAGAGGCTTTTCCTGACATTGAGCAATTTAAATCCCTTCCCTCATCATCTTATAGGAGGGGTAGAACTATTAGGGACATGATTATTAAATCTGAATTTCAGAGTGAGAAAGTGAAGGGAGTACCAACGTTTTTAGGTCCAAAGAGAAATGGTTCTTTCCCCTGGTTGTCGTGCATTTAGTGCTCTAATATGATAAAGGGCACCTCATTTACAAATCCTCATACAGGGAAAACTATTAACATTAATGGATTCTACACATGTCAGAGTACTTATGTGGTTTATATCTATGTGGGTTATACTATGTGGGTGATACCACTCAAAAAATTAAGGACAGGACATCCCAACACAAAGCCATAGCCATAAATTTTAGAACAATAATATGGCTCTCTATGCGGCTGGAAGAAACTTTGCCTATACAACTTGGACATCATTTTAGAACAATAATATGGCTCTCTATGCGGCTGGAAGAAACTTTGCCTATACAACTTGGACATCATTTTAGAACAATAATATGGCTCTCTATGCAGCTGGAAGAAACTTTGCCTATGCAACTTGGAGATGATTTTAGAACAATAATATGGCTCTGTATGCGGCTGGAAGAAACTTGCCTATACAACGTGGAGATGCTTTTAGAATCTAAAATCATCTCCAAGTTGTATAGGCAAAGTTTCTTCCAGCCGCATAGAGAGCCATATTATTGTTCTAAAATCATCTCCAAGTTCTATAAGGGAAAGTTTCTTCCAGCTGTTGCTTAGAGGGACAGATTATTGTTCTAAAATCATCACCTAGTTCTATAGGGAGAGGTTCCTGCTGTTGCTTAAAGGGACAGATTATTGTTTCTTGCACAAAATTAAAAAGTGCATCTACATTGCAGGTTTAAAAAAAAATCCAAAAACTACATTTGCGGCCAGCGGTGCATTTCTTGCACAAAAAAAAAAAAAAAAAAGTGTTGGCTACCTCCTCCTCCTCCTCCACCGCTACTTTCACCGCCTCCTCAACCTCCCACTCCACATCCACCTCCATTTTTGATTTTTTTTATGTGATTTCAGATTAAAAATGATTTTAAGTTATTTCCCTATCCCCATTTCTTTGTAGGGCACTTGTTCGACTCTTACCCCCATTTTCCTTCCTTTTGCAGACCTCTAGGACTTGTCAGGACTTTGTTACAGCCATTTTTGTGCCTAAAAGTTCAGGTCCCCATTGATTTCAATGGGGTTTGGGGTCTGGGACAAAGTCAAGTCCTGAACCCGGACTTTATCCGGAAATACAGCCGAACCTGCAGAACCCGAACTTCCAGAGGTTTGATCAAATCTAGTGTTCATATATGTACGACTTCAAGTCATGCCAATTTCAAAGTACTCCCTACATTAATTTGACCCAACTTTGATGCAACTTGAGGTCCACAGACTTTAATGTTAAACCCTCAAGGTCGCATGCAAATCGCATCTGAATAATGTAGATGCGTTTTCTGTACTATTTCTGTACGACTTTGTTATATGTTTTCATTGTGCCAAAGTTGCAACAAAGTGGGACCAAAGTCATACTGATCCAAAATTGTGGCAAAAAATGTGGTAAAATCGCAGCAAAATCACAGCAAAAATTGCATCGCACAAGTGTAAAGGGCCCTTTCACACTTATGTGAGTTGTCCTGTGACTTGGGACTGCAAATTTGCATGACAAGTCGTTCCCCATGATTTCCAATGAGTACCATTTATATCTGTATGACTTCAAGTCGCGTCGACTTCAAAGTAGTCCCGGCATTACTTTGGTCAGACTTTGATGCAACTTGAGGTCCATAGACTTCCATGTTATACCCTCAAAGTCAAGTTCAAATCACACCTGAATAATATAGATGCAATTTCTGTAAGACTTTGTAATATGTTTTCATTGTGCCAAGGTTGCAACAAAGTCAGACCAAAGTCATACCGATCCCAAATAGCGTTAAAATTGCGGTAAAATCGTGGCAAAATTGCATTGCGCAAGTGTGAAAGGGACCTAAATTTTTAAAGTTACAACAGAGGGAGGTAAACTGGATTTCATGGCTTGATACTATTTTTCCTAGAGGTTTGAATAAAGATTATGATTTGCATTTTTTTATAAATATTTTGTTGAAGCATGTTTAATATTTTTATTCCTTTTTTTCAGATGTTTATGTGGATAACCAGAAACATTGTATAATTATGTATCCCCTGAATATTAGCTGTAATTGTTAGTTTCTATCTTGCTTTAAGTGAAGATTATCCAGGTCACGCTAATTTCCAGTTGACGAGAGAAGTTGCTATATAATGAATGTGATCAGAACCTGATTTTCATGCTTGCTATTCCTGATGAAGGATCTTGATCGATCAGAAACATTGATTTTTTTTTTGTCTCTTTGATGAGTTTTTTACTCTCTTAAAATAAAATTTACTAGGTGCTGCAAATTGGACTTTCTTCATTTTTTACTATCTATATCAGCCTTTCTCAGCCTTTTCAACACCAAGGAACCCTTGAAATAATTCTCCGGTCTCTGGGAACCCCTGCTAAAAATTAAAAATATACAACTCATGATACCTTAGTGTGATGGTCAATGGGAAGAATGATCCTTACACTTGTGATCATTGGGAATAATTACCCCCTTACAGATAGCTAAAAAGATCAATGGTATCACTGGGAATGTATCTGAGAGGTAGAAAATGCTCAAGGAACCCCTAGCAACCACAGAACCCTGGTTGAGAAACCCTGATCTATATAATGATGTACTCTTTTGGTTGCTCACAGAATTTGTTGAAGCATGGAGCTATGCTTGTTAAGTTGGGGAAGAAGGATCCAATGACTCTGAATACAGAGCATCCTTCTGGGGGATACACTGAATACTCAGTATGGGCATTCTCGGTATAAAACCGGGATCAAATCTACAAAAAAATCAAATATCTGGGTCTTCAGGGAGTGTGTCCTGCACTGGTGATTTCTACGTCATCAAGGTAACACGTGGTTTTCTTTGTCTCCAGTCTCCTCCAATAGAGGCAATAAGGTGGCTGGATTTAAATGTACGCATTTTTTATTGTTAGATTTGTACATAAACAACAATACAAATTCAGATTTTGAACCTTTCATTAGACAAACATTTAGTTAGCTGTTTGCAATATTTGCTGCGCAGAATGTGGGACCATTGAAAATTAAAATTTAATATTTGACCAAAATAATGTCCGTAACTTAATAGCACCTTCTTACTACTACTCTGATATATCGGGGTAAACCCTTTATTACTGGGTCAAACTTGTATAAATATATTATAACGGCATGCTGTTTGTGTAAGAACTTCAGTTTCATGTTTCAAAAAGACAACTTTTTCCTGGCAAAATAATAATTTCTCGTTACTTACTCTGTTGTTAGTTTTAGCTAAGTCCTTAGTTTCCATCGGATATTATTTTTCTGATGTCATAACATAATAAATGATAACAGTACTGTGCACTCATGCCGAGATGTCCATAAATTCAGTCTGACCACGGCACTTACAAGGAAATGGGGCCTCATCATTTCACACTCCACACATTCTGCTTTGGATTTCAAAAATAAAAAAAAACAAAAAGTACCAACAATCTGTATATGACAGAGCAGAAGATCAAACTATGCAACAGCTGGCTGCAGGTGGCATCCATCCTAACAGGGTGTGTGGACATGGTGGGATGGGTCTGTTATAATTTAATTTTATTTATTACTCTCACATCATGGACCGCACATCAAGTTATTATCAGACCTTTAGATTTCACTTTTGTAGAATAACTTCTTATGCATCCCATCCACCTTGGCTTCATTAAATATTATGGAAGCTGTACTCCAATTAACAACCTTGTTAAAGAGTTGTATTGGGTTTTTTTACATAGAAAAAATTGACAATAAAGAAAGCAGAGCAGCTGCCCTCTACAATATAAGGAGCAGCGGTACATAAACACATCTTGCATTCTAATAAGGTTGAAATATAAGGTAAACAGTTATTGCATAGGTGTAGAATAACAGGTAATTAGGAGGACCTTCTGTCTGCATGGACACCCCTAATGAAAACAAGCTGTGTCACATGGGGAAGGAGATGCCAACAGCCTGTAGGCCACTGATGTATAACGATACATAGAATGTTTAGAATTACCAAAGTGGGACAGAGTGAAATCATTACCATGGTCCTCTCAATAGTAGTGAACAGATCAATAAGAAATTAGGATGAGAGAGTAGTGGCATGGTGGACCGCGGTGCTTCAGGAAGCCATAGCGTGAAGTACCATTCGTAGGTCTAAGCGGTCAGATTTCAAGCAGTAATATAAGAATGCTACAGTCGTATTGTATACATATGGTACTAGTACTATGGAAGAATTGAGGAGTGTATCTCCTTTCTCAATTTAAATTGTTAGAATAACGAAGAGAGGTTTTGCAATAGAGGAAAGAGAAGAAAGGGTATAGAGTGAGAAATAGAGTTAAAGAAACAAAGTGTGAGGTATGGTTATGTTAGATTACCACATGTATCTAAAGGTTACAGCTCACCTTTCAAGAGTAGGATCCAGAAGGAGATAAGAATGAAGAAGAGAGAGGGAGGTCTTCCCAGGACAGAGACATGGAGAGAGGTTCACAGGTCATAGGTGTGGTATGTACATAGTTACATAGTTAGTCAGGTTAAAAAAAGACACAAGTCCATCTAGTTCAACCAAAAAAAAAATAGAAAAATGATATATAACCATACAATCTCATATACAATCCTTCACCCACAGTTGATCCAGAGGAAGGCAAAAATCCCCAGCAAAGCATGATCCAATTTGCTATAGCGGGGGGAAATTCCTTCCTGATCCCCCAAGAGGCAATCAGATTCACCCTGGATCAACTTTACCTAAAAATGTGAGTACCCAGTTATATTATTTACATTAAGGAAAGAATCCAGGCCTTTTTTTAAAGCAATCTACTGTGCTGGCCAAAACCACCTCTGAAGGGAGTCTATTCCACATTTTCACAGCTCTAACTGTTAGGAAACCTTTCCGGATTTGGAGGTAAAATCTTTTTTCCTCTAGATGTAAAGAGTGCCCCCTTGTCCTTTGTGAGGACCTTAAAGTGAATAACTTAACACCAAGTATATGGACCACTTATGTATTTGTTCATGTTGATCATATCCCCCTTAATCTCCTCTTCTCAAGTGAGAATAAATTCAGTTCCGCTAATCTTTCTTCATAGCTGAGCTCCTCCATGCCTCTTATTAGTTTGGTTGCCCTTCTCTGCACTTTCTCCAGTTCCCCGATATCCTTTTTGAGAACTGGTGCCCAAACTTGAACTGCATATTCCAGATGAGGTCTTACTAATGATTTGTACAGGCGGGCAAAATTATGTGTCTATCTCTGGAGTCCATACCTCTCTTAATACAAGAAAGAATTTTGCTTGCTTTGGAAACCGCAGCTTGGCATTGCATGCCATTATTAAGCTTATGATCTACCAAAACCCACAGATCCTTCTCCACTATGGATCCCTCCAGTTGTACTCCCCCTAGTATGTACGATGCATGCATATTCTTAACCCCCAAATGCATAACTTTACATTTATCAGCATTAAACCTCATTTGCCACACAGTCGCCCAATTAAACAGTGCAATGAGGTCAGCTTGTAAGTTGGAGACATCCTGTAAGGACGTTATTCCACCGCATAGCTTGGTGTCATCTGCAAACACTGAAATGGTACTCTTAATCCCAGACCCTATATCATTTATAAATATATTGAAAAGTAAGGGTCCAAAACTGAACCTTGGGGTACACCACTGATAACCTTAGACCATTTAGAATAAGAATCATTAACCACTACTCTCTGATTTCAGTGTTTTAGCCAGTTTTCTGAAGAAAGTATTTAATAAGTTTGCCTTCTCTTTGTCCCCAGTCATGCACTCTAGATTATTTTGTAATGTGTGAGTGCCGTGGATCAGGAAGTGGAAGATTACAGGGACCACATAGCAACAGGGCACTTAGGGTGAGTATACATTTTATTTTCATCATGCGTAGAGGATTTGAAATATATAAAGATGTATTTGTGGGTGGAACTCCGCTTTAAGTGTGCAATGTACATGTGTATACTGTATATATATATATATAGAGGAATGATTACCTGAGCATAAAGAGTGACATGATGAACAGTCATCAAAGATGGATGCCACATATGTTAAAAAAAGCCCACACAGGGTCGAGCAGAGCAAGCAAATAATCTTTACCCCAATAATTTTGAAACATCTCAATAGGGCAAGCCTTAATCCCTGCCATCTAGTGGCGTCCACACATATGACAAGATGAAATAAATTCATAGGCATCAAGGGACAAACGCCCCCTCTCTGATTCCAAAGGATGCCATGAGGGGGCCACCTGTGCTGGGATGGGACCTCCACCCATAGAAGAAAAGGATGATTTCTGATGTGTGACAATTGTTCATGAGCCATGAAAGGACACACAGAGCAAAGAGATTTCAAAGTAGACATGAATTGTAACATTATAATGAATCAATTTTAACTGTACATAATGATTTGTCCTATATACACTTGAATATTGGAGAATAAAAGTAAGAGAAACAGAAAAAAAAAAACAAAAAAGGAAGAACATAGCTTATGGAATGTAATAACTAAGGTTACATCAAATGTTTGGTTTTCCCCGAATTAAAGCCCTCCAAAAATTTATGGTAGCTTAGTATTCCATTCAATCCAGGGGGGCTGGTGGTTTTAAGGCTGCAGATCCATCGGGATGCTCTCTGCAGCACTCTGTTCCAGTCACTCCCTCTAGGGTCCGGGTCACTACATTCAAGTGCCCAAAATTGGAGCTCTGGAAAGTGATAATCCTGTACATTTACTATATGTCTACCAATGGGAGAGTATATATTGCCAATTTCAGCGGCATGTGTGGTCATAGATGCATCTCCAGAACTCATGGATAGTCTTCCCTACGTAAAAAGCACTGCAGGGACAATTGATGATATATACGACTTCTGGAGTCTGCCAATCTACATATCTGGTAGGAAAAACAGTTTGTCCATTAAGAAGGGGAGGGGTTTGATTGGGCAAATGAATTTGCAATAATTGCACGATCCACATGGAAAAGTGCCAACAGTGGTTTCTGACGATTGCGTAGAAATAGGGGCCTGAAATTGCTGGATACTTGCTTATCTTTAAGTGAGGGTTCTCTCTTAAATGTGATTTGGGGCATGGATGGAAGGATCTTAGCTATTTTGGGGTCTGAGGTAAGCAAATGCCAATATTTCTGTGTATATTTACGGATCAGTGCATGCTGCTGACAATATGGATTGATAATACAAAGCTATTATTATACATAAAAATAAATATTTGCGCTAAAGTGTTCTTTGAAAGCAGCAACTATCATGTGATAATAAACCATGTGACATACCATATATATATTAGAGTTGCGCTAAAGGGATTGAAACTAAATAAATGCGTGCATCAATCATATGTGCATTGAACAAAGTGATGAAAAGCAACACAAAACTAAAACTTAAATAACACTTAAAAGTGATAAACAACAGAAAATCCCAGGTAGTGACCTGCAAGTGAATCAATCCTTTTTCAAGGTGACATAAAGTGTCCAATAACTAAATGAATATAATCCAAAAAAAGTCCCAAAAGTCCCTTATAGAGTGAATATAGCAAAATCTTCGGAATATGTTGGAGTGGCACTCAAGCTTAGTAATCCATCACCAAGGTACACACACCCGATGTGCTCAAAGATGGTTGGGTACTCTTACCAGAAATCCAGGACTCACTATCACTAGTGGGTCAAAAACGCAGGCAGAAATAACCTTCTGCTGGTATATATCTGTGGATGACTGGTACGGATGTACTCCCTCCTATCCTCCTCTTACTTCCGGCAGCACACCAATGCTGTCTCCCAACAGGATGCCGCACGTAATTTCGGTGTCCCCCAAAGTAAGAAAAGAGGGACCGATAGTGTAATAACGTTTAAAAATGCAAATTTATTAAAAAAGAGTAAACATACTCACAAACATAAAGTCAAAAACAGCGTTTTGGATAAATAGCCGGCTCCGGTAAAAACATATGCATCGCCCGCACTTCCCTGTGTAGCAGCGTGGTGACGTCAGCGTGTTGCTCCGCCCTACATGTTTCGTTAAAGATAACGTCTTCAATGGGGCACGGGCGACGCACTGACGCACCACCTTTTATCTCTTCAGGAAATAGCCAAGCCTCGCTATCAAAGCTCAGCGCCATTTTCCTGAAGCCTATCTGGATAACATTGATGCCTTACGTGGATTATAATATGCTAAACTTTTACATAGACATAAGTAACCAACCTTATACTAAGCAGGGCATCTCTACTTTACAGTGAGACATCCTATATTATTCACATTGTAATAATCACACTTATATTAAGATGCATGATCTTCAATGACTGACATCTTATTGGAGACCATGTCCCTGCCTTTCGTGCGGACTCACCGCACTTGTGCAGAGACATATAAGTCTCCCAGATTACATCTAGGTATTCCAAAAGATAAGAAAAAACGTC
>BLSH010103118.1:21991-47179 GCA_018402905.1 Glandirana rugosa
TGTCCACGTTGTTCGTGACAATCCCTACCGTGACCGTCCGTAGTATGTACCCGTGTCACGGTAGGGATGTCACGTGTTATTACGGGAATGGACCACCAGATCACCCCCGAGGGACCACCAGGACCCGCCGGAGACTAAAGTAAGGGACCACCAGGACCCGCCGGACACACGCTACAGACCGCCCCCCCGAGGGACCACCGGGACTAGGCCGAGGGACCACCAGGTCACCCCACTAGGACTCCCACCGACGCGACTATTTACAAGTCGCGTCGGGGGGGAGAGTCCTCTCGTCGACTAGCCGAGAGGCGACGAGTCCAGAGTGCACTGTAGGGATGGCACTGTGCCCATGTATGATGCCTGCCAGTGCCATCCCTAACAGTGCTTGTTGCACCTGTGCCCACCACTGCCACCTATAAGTGCCCACCTGTGCACACCCGTGTCACCTATCAGTGCCCATCCGTGTCACCTATCAGTGCCCACCTGTGCCACCTAAAAGTACCACCTATCAGTGCTCATCAGTGCCCAGTGCCACTTATCAGTGCCGCCTAGGAGTGTCCATCAGTGCCGCATATCAGTGCCACGTATCAGTGCCCAGCAGTGTTGCTTGTCAGTGCCGCCCATCAGTGCTGTATATGTGCCCCATCATCAGTGCAACCTTATCAGTGCCACCTCATCAGTGCCAATCTGTACTGCCTCATCAGTGCAGCCTCATCAGTGCCCATCAGTGTAGCCACATCAGTGCCCGTCAGTGAAGGAGAAAATGTACTTTATACAAATTTTTGTGACAGAAACAAAGAAAAATGTTTTTTTTTTCAAAATTTTCGGTCTTTTTTTTCTATAGCCCAAAAAATAAAAACTGCAGGGGTGATCAAATACCACCAAAAGAAAGCTCTATTTGTGGGAACAAAATGACAAAAAGTTTGTTTGGGTAAAACGTCGCACGACCGCGCAATTCTCATTCAAATCGCAACAGCACTGAAAGCTGAAAATTGGTCTGGTAGGGAAGTGTTCTAAGTGCATGGTATTGAAGTGGTTAAAGAAGTGGAGATCTACCTGAACAACATGGGAGAAGTCAAAGATCCCCAACACAGTGTCACCTTCTCACACATAATTGAAACCTCTAATTGCCGTACTACCGTGTCGTAATCGTGTGCATTGCAGGGCAATCATGGGTTTAAATCAGGTGGTAAGGAAGCAACATATCTCCTCCTCACCACCTATCAAACACACTCGGATCACTTTTCAGAGGAGCAGTGCATGCTGCACTTGTGAATGAGCCCTTAGTTGCCTTTGGCAGTGGCACCCTTAGCTGCTTTCACACTGATGGGCTGCAGTTTACCCCACACCATGGGTGCAGCGCAGTGCCTCTGCAACTTTCCTGGGTTAGCTGCGGTTTGCCATAGACTTCTATTCCTGCAGCTGGCACCACTCTGGAGAGCACTAGCTGGGATTAGAGGGGGGTGCAGTTGGTATCACTGTGCATGGGACAGGAGCCGGCACTACAGAGGAGGCATCGCCATATGTGTCTCTTCCTCCCTACCACACCTCCAACTTTACAAGTAGTCCCTCTGCACTGCACAATGTTTGATGCTCTGGGATGGAGGGACAGCAAGCCCAGACCGCGATCTACCAGTCACCTGCCCACCATCTAATGGCTGCTGACCCCAGATCAAAGTTATAGACAAGAAACATTTGTCTGCTAAATGGGGTGATCTGGGCCTTGTTTTATTGGGTGAGAAATGTGATCACTCCGTCTCTATGGGACAAATAATCTTCATTGTGTTTTTCTATCATCCAACCAACAATCCACCCCGACATAGACATAAAGTCTGATCTCTGATAGTCAGTGGAGGGGATGAAAGGCAATAACAGCGAGTGACCTGAAGGACTATGATGGGAACTCCCAGTGTAACCGGCCAAGCAGAAGTCTTTGTATAACTTTCATCTAGGTCAGTGGTACTCATCCTCAGTCCTCAAGTACCCCCAACAGGCCATGTTTGCAGGTTTTCCTTTATATTGCACATGCGCTTTATTTCGGAATCAATAGCTTGGTATTTTGGACATCTAGTTAACCAGTTCCAGACCTTCCCCCCATGAATTGATGGCAACAGTCTGGCTCGATAACGCGAAATGCCATCACCTGATGCTGGCCGCGAGATCAAGGATCTGTGTTTCGGGGGGCCAGGGAGTGAGTAGGGCTGACTCGATGTCTGCCGTCTACTCGCAAACCCCCCCCCCCCCGGAGTGACAGAATGAAGGCCCGTGTATGTAAACATGGATCTCCGTTCTGGCAGAGGGGAAAGAGATGTGATCACAGGCTCTCTGTGTATGGGAGCCGTGATCACTCCCCTCCCCCAGCCAGCCCAGCCCCCATACAATTAGAACACACTGAGAGAACACAGTTAACCCTTTGGTGCCCCCTGCAGGTTAACCCCTTCACTGCCAATGGCATTTACACAGTAATCAATGCATTTTCATAGCAATAAATTGCTGTATAAATGGCAATGGTCCC
Source organism: Glandirana rugosa (assembly GCA_018402905.1). Lineage (NCBI taxonomy): Eukaryota > Metazoa > Chordata > Amphibia > Anura > Ranidae > Glandirana > Glandirana rugosa. Next base: position 24,504 of record BLSH010103118.1, read on the forward strand.
AAAAAAGTGTCAAAAATGTCTGACATGTCCGCTGCAATATCGCAGTCCTGATAAAAATCGCAGATCACCGCCATTACTAGTAAAAAAAAATTAAAAAGCCCATAAACAAATTATTATTCGTAAACGCGGCAACTTTTGCACAAACCAATCAATAAACGCTGATTGTGATTTTTTTAGCCAGAAATATGAGGAAGAATAAAAATCAGCCAAAACAGACAAAAAAATGTTTTGTTATATATTTTTTTGGATATGTATCTTAGCAAAAAGTAAGAAAAATGTTTTTTTTTCAAAATTGTTGTTCTTCTTTTGTTTATAGCGGCGATTAGAAATGACGCAGAGGTGATCAACTTAAAGGAATGAATTTTTGAAAAAATGATGGCGCTTACTCACAAAAAAAAATAAATAAAAGTACAGTGCAAAATAAACATATGGTCAATAAAGTATATATAACATAAATCGTGAAAAATTGATCAAGTGCATAAATAACGGGGATCAACAATAATGTCCAATAGGTGAGCCTTCAATAGGAAAAAATGAGTATCTTCAATAGTATAGGTAGGTATGCCCATCCACCAGGTGAAAGGAGACTAGAGAGTGTCCGCAACAATATGAATCTTCTGCATAGTAAAGTTCTCCACCAACACACGTGTAGGTACACTAAACACTCACCAGATAAAACTGGTATACTCGCATTTGTGTCATCAATAAAATACACTGGACAAGCTTCTCCTTCACTAAATTAGGCTGGGTTGCTCCATACAAACAAATACTCTAGTTGTTCCCACCAGTTAGATATTTCTCACAAGAAACAAAGGGACAGATTCATAGCGCAACTCCGTTAATTAAATCCATCAGTAAACAGTAGTAAAAATGGTTACTCACATTAAAAAGTGCTGTCTGGAGGCGTGGCTTGACAGCGGCGAAGAAGGACACGGCTCAGCGGTGCTCCAGGAGACTGAGGCGAGCAATCCACCGTCATCGTCCCTTCACAGCACCGGGCACCCAGCAATCTACCCCGCGCGGACCTCTCGGCAAGCGGGGCTATCTCCTTCCAACTCCATCGCGGCTGCCGGATCCCCACAGAGGACTCAGGAACACCTCGAGGCTGCTCGCCGAGGGCAGACCGCCGCCATCTTTGCGGCCTTCCCTATCTCGTGGCCGACGATTGTTCCCGGTCAACGGCAAGGAGACCAGGACACCGGGAAGAAGGGTAAGGGGATCGAACTTTATAATCGGGCTCTAATTGCCCCAATGCAAGGCAGGCATAGCACGCCCGGCAACCGGCCTACAGCCACATAGGCGATTCCGGAGGCCTAAGCCCTCAGACACGCAGAGGATACACAGAGGATACTGCCTGCCTACCCTATATCGCTGCCTACCACATAGAGTTGCATAGGAGAACCAGTGCACATTATCATTAACCCCCCTGTGGCCTTAGACTTTATTTATCCACGGCTTCCATAAGCATGCTAGCAGGCTAAAATACAGAGCCAGTACCTTGGGGGTCCATCAGCTAAGCTGGACAGAGACTAATTCTAAGCCCTTCACAAACATTATGGGCACGTCCTCCCACTCCTCTTTAGCAACCAGATCTCGCTCACCCCGTGATCTAAGCAGGGACCTAAGCCAGAGCATACCCGCTATGTTCCAGACGCAGAGATCTAACCCCCCCTTGCATCAGGGCTCATCAGATATGCCCCAACCCAGCCAGGGAGCTATTCCCCCCTCACTACCGCTGAATAGCGATCAGATCATCCTATCCCCCCAACAGCATCCAAGCTTGACTGATCTCCACTCAGTTGCTACAGACATCAAAAACACCCTAACTGCTGCCATATTAAGGAGTTAAGAGGTGATATTCAAGCGATAGCAGGCAGGCTGGTTGAAGTGGAAAAAACAACAGCACAACACTCTTCTGCTATCCATCATACCGCACAGAAAGTTGATGCCCACACTTTGCAAATTAGAGATCTCCACCACCACCTGGAGGATCTCGATAATCGGGGCAGACGACACAATCTGAGACTGAGGGGGGTGCCGGAATCAGTGGAACCTGATCAGCTGTACTTGACAGTTTCAGAAATCTTCAACAGCTTGCTCGACAGACCTTCCTCCACTCCCATACCTATGGAACGCATCCATAGGGCACTCCGTCCAAGAGATATCATTTGCCATATAATTGACTTAGATTAGATTAAAGGAAGATATTCTTTGCAAGGCCCAAAATAAAACACAACTCCGTTTTCAAGGAAAGGAGATTCACCTTTTTCAAGACCTGTCCAAGATTACTTTACAACACCGCAGGGCCCTGTGTCCCATCCTTACGGTTCTTCAAGAAAGACAAATTTCTTACAGGTGGAAGTTTCCATTTGCTTTATCAGCCTCCCACCAGGGCCATCATGCCCTTCTACGAGTCCCAGAAGACCTTCCCACATTCTTTGAAACATTATCCATTGCACCCATTGAAGGGCCAGAGTGGTTTGCTGACTTTAGATCCCACAACAAGGTCCGCAGGCCATTCCCGATGGAAGCTTAAGACCAAGGCTCACGGAGACAACGGTCACCATCTCCACAGAGGGTCAACCTTAGAGGAACGGGTCCACACTATGCCCCAAGCCCCACTAAAGCTCCGCACAACAGAAGAGCCTGAAGAGACTGATGTCACTATGAACTCTCTTTGTGTAGACAGATAAGTTGTTTCTTTATTACAGCTGTCCACATCACACCTGACCCCTCTATTCCTAATCATACTTCACAAATGCCTTACTCCTGATTTTCCCTTTCCCTCCTGGTTGTTGTTTCTTTTTATTATGCACTTAGATTTGTTTCGTTCTCTGAACTCCCTAATTTCCTGGCATCTTTGCCTTGTTTCGCTATGATAGTCTGTTCGTTGATCATGGCAAAGGAAGACCGACGGCCCCCTTATTGGCCTCTATTTGCACGGTCCGGAGGGGGTCTTGTCCTAGGGCCGAGCATCCTGGGGCCCACCCCGGGCTCTCTCCACGGGGGCTGAAGCACCACTCACATTTCCAGTTCATACTGTACGCCACTGGGGTGGCTGACAGCTCCCCCACACGCAAAACAGGGCTTGCCTCTGGGAGGGAGTGCAGGGGGATCTCGGGGGGCAGACGCTCCATTTACCTACTTAAGATGAGATCGCCTTGATACGGTTCAATATAAGTTATGGCACTGCCCTTTGGCTGCCTCTTTTGTGTTATGTTAGTCTGATGGAAGAGCATGGCTACCACCAAAGGGTACCACTACAGGCTTGAAGCCCTTCGCCCATCCCCCCTTCTAGAACGATTACCAACCCCCCCACTACCCACCCAATGGGCAGTCTACTCTGCCTTCTCACCCCATTTTAATTGTCTCGCCCAATCCTCTAATCCCCTTTTTCTCAAGACCCTCCAAGGTACCCATGCTCACCCTGATAGACAAAGAAAGTAAACATTGTTGGATTGGAAAAGGAGGGGAGCCTCTTTTGTTCTGGTCTCATCTTTTCTAATTCTCTTCTGATCCAGTTCCTTGCCTGCAGATATTGTGACAGAGTTACTTCTTTTTCTTTAGCCCTCTCTACACTACTGGTTTGACTTAATATAGCATCATCTGTTTTCTGTACCATACCAACCTATTGACCTCCTAGCTCATGTTATCGGCAACCTCCCACAGTGGGCCTTACTTGGTTAACATTCTATCTTGACGTCATATAGACCCAGCATACCACTGATCATAGCCGGACACTCCCACTTTGGGAGCTCTACAGTCCTGATATCAGATCAGGGGTATACCCTACCCCGGATCCCCAGCTTATTACATCAAACCCCTCATACAGAGGGGGACGCTCCTTCATTCCCCTACACGTACATGACACATACACCTTCTTTACAGAAAGGTCCTGGGGGACCATTCAGAGTTCCTCTTGACTAAGCAACTGAAAAGACAGGCAGAAGTAAACATTTACATCTAGCGAGCTATCTATTTGTAATTTCATTGCACCATTTCAACACGATCCATTCGTAGCCATACTCCTTTCCAAACACTGTCCCCTCCAAGTCGATCCCACTAAAATTGACCCAGATGGGAGATATATCTTCATTAAGGGAAAAATGGCCAATAAACCAGTCACCGTGGCCAATATCAGCGCCCCTAATGCCTCGCAGGTTCCTTTCTTCAGGAATATTAAGGACCAACTTCTAGACTTTCTAAATGGTATGTTGATCATGGGAGGCAACTTTAATCTCCCCCTCTACCCCTCATTAGACACCTCAAACAGTTTGGCCTCAATCCGATATAGTGCCTTGCGTGCCATAAAGGGATGCCTTCTTGAACTTACATTACATGACTCCTGGCGCACTCTTTACCCCCACACGAGGGACTATACCTTCTTCTCGGCACCTCACAACAAATATTCCAGGATTGACGCCATCTATATCTCTCAGAGAGATCTACCCACTTTGAGACAGGCATTGATTGAACCCATGCTTTTGTCTGACCATCACCCATTCACCATGACACTGGACATTCCCAAAGCTCCGACTCGACCTTTAGTGTGGAGACTGAACCCCTCCATTTTGACTGACCCAAAGACAATCCCACGACTACAAAAGCGCCTGCGCCTATTCTTTAAGGAAAATACCTCCCAAGACATCTCCCCCATGTCCATATGGATGGCTCACAAGTGTGTGATAAGGGGTGAACTTATGGCAATCGCAGCTGAGCACAAAAGGGCTAGACAAGCCCATTTAAACGCTCTCATAGAGAGAATTTCTTCCCTTGAGCACTCTCATAAAGATCTCTGTCAGATAACACGTTACAAGAGCTAACAGAGGCTAGGTCTGAACTAACTACTGAACTAAACAAACAAATAAAAAGAAACTTCATTTTATCCCAAAAAACATTTTACGAATTCGGTAACAAGGCAGGGAAAATCTTCGCCAGAACAATCGCAATTGAAAAAAAAATAGACCTTATTAGATCTTTCCTACACAAATTCGGGCTCCCACCTCTTTCAAAAGAGGAGGCTACAGATCTTGACAAACCGCTTACGGTGGAGGAATTACTACTCGTGCTTAAACAAACTAAACCTGGCAAATCTCCAGGCCCAGATGGCCTGACAGGGAGCTACTACAAGGCCCTTATAGACGTGCTGAACTCTCACTTTCTGGCGGCCTTTAGTTCCTTGGTCCAAGGAACCCCACCCCCTCACAACCTCCTTTCGGCCCACATATTAGTGATCCCCAAACCTGGAAAAGACCCCTCAATCGTCCCCAACTATTGCCCGATCTCGCTCCTAAATGTGGACCTGAAATTATTTGCCAAGATACTAGCCACTAGACTTCTCCCTCTCCTGCCGGGTTCGATAGTACTAGACCAGATAGGCTTTGTGCCAGGCAGGGAGGCCAGGGATAACACCCTGAAAGCAATCAACATCCATCACTGGATCACCACTAACAAATTAAGTAGCTGCTTCCTTTCATTAAACGCAGAGAAGGCGTTTGACAGTGTGGCCTGGGACTACATGGCGGAGACCTTACAGGCCTGGGGCATCAAGTCGCATATGATGTGGCTCATCCTAGTGCTCTACTCGAACCCCTCTGCCAGGGTCCGGGTCAACGGCCATCTGTCGGACGCCTTCTCCATCACAAATGGAACCAGACAGGGTTGCCCCCTTTCACCAATCATTTTTATTTTGACACTTGAACCCCTTCTCCGTAACATTAGACATAATTCCAACATTAAAGGCATTCCAATCTGAGATAAGGAAGTTAAAGTGGCCGCATACGTCGACAATATTTTACTTTTCCTGACCGACCCACACATCTCCCTACCTAACCTCCTCGAAACATTGACCAGCTTTGAAACAGTGGCAGGACTAAAGATTAATCTCAATAAGTCAAGGGCCTTGAATATTTCCTTGCCCCCTCCGACCTTTCATCAATGTAAACTTAACTATCCTTTTAAGTGGAACTCTGATGCCATCACGTTCTTGGGAATCCAGCTCCCACACAATCTGTCCGAGCTCTATACTAAAAACTACATACCAATATTACGGTCCATCCAGCAAGACCTCACTAAATGGTCCACACATTTACTCTCATGGTTTGGCAGAGCAGCCACTATTAAAATGAACATCCTTCCACTTCCGGTTCCGGCGCCTCATGGAGTAGCTGCCTTTCTCCTCAGCTCCCGCAGCAAGCCCAAGAATCTGCCTTAAAATCTCTTCCGTGGGCTCCCTCCGCGACTCAGGACGAAAAATCGGGCATCTAAAGGCACCGGGAAAAGATCTATGGACCGATTCGTGGAAAAAAACAGCTCCCGTTCTTCCACGACGAATCGAGGCCTGGAGGCGGACGTTCGTTCGGACACGCCGGTACGTTCGTTATCCATTTCTTGCAACGAACCTTCGGACCCGACCACGCGGCCGGAAGCTTCAGGCCTAACAGCACACGGTGAGATGGAAGTGAGTACGACACCTTCCCAGTCATCCCCTCCATGCAACTGCGACATGGAAAAGATAGCAAAGGCCGTGGCAGCCCTCCTGGCTCCCACTATAGCCAGCTCTGTGGAACAAGCAGTCCAAGCAGGCCTACGTAACTTCCACAAAGAATTAAAAGTACACGCAGAGAGACTTAAGAGGTAGAGCATCGCATCTCTAACCTAGAGGATGAGGCCTACCAAGCCCACAAATCAGACCAAGACCAAGACAAACAAATTAAATGGATGGCTGAAAAACTGGAAGACCTAGAAAATAGATCCAGAAGGTCCAACCTCAGGTTTATAGGCGTCCCAGAAGCCCTCTCTCCCTCGGCTCTGATACACTTTTGTGGCGCAAGGATACCCGAAGCACTCGGACCCCCTAGGCCCTGCGTAGTAGAGCGAGCGCATCGACTTGGCGCACCAAAATCTGACCGGAACGCTCCCAGGCCTGTCATCGCAAAATATTTAAACTATGCCGAGAAACAGGAGATCCTCCAGAAGTACCGCCAGCTGAAATCCCTGTGCATAGAAGGCAATAGCATCCTTATTTTTGCCGACTACTCCGCAGATGTCGCGAAGAAAAGAAAAGCATTTCAACCAATATGCGCGGAACTCTACAAACGTAACATAAAATTCACCCTGGCATTCCCGGCCACGTTGCGCATGAAGGCCCCTAATGGGGATCAACTGTCCTTCCAAGACCCGGCTGAAGCAGATGATTATCTACGCTCTCTCCGCCAAGATTCCTACACCAGAGTTGCTTCTAAAGATCCAACAACCATGCGAGCCTCCGATCACAGAAGCCCCCGTAAGGATCACCCCAAGCGATTCAAGCCGACGGGGGACCAGGCTTCTGAGCACATGGACTAAAAACATCTCATCTCCTCTGTTTATACCCTTGTTCCCGACACGGAGGATCACTGGGTAATTACTGGAGCTTAGTCATTCTACATTCCTCACCACCGGATAAACTTTCTCTTTCTACCACCTGTCGGACTCCACTATCTCCACGGGGACTGGCCAAGAGGCTTTCATCTCCATCGCTCCCACGGACAAACTTTCCTATCTCCTCTCACAGGGCTCCTGCTACAGGGAACTGTTTCGATGCAGTGAGTACATGTGGAAAAAAAGGAAGTCCCACACGATGTTATGGTATTTTGTGTTACCCTCAACGTTTAGTTCTTGTGCCTTTTTATTTGCAATAAGGTTGTGTACACTCTACTATTATGTTCCTCAGCCACTATATAATTCCAACATCACACTTAAGGTCACTCTGATGGTCTCCCAAACCCTGCCCAATTTCTCACACTTTCCAGCTCTCACCAGTTCTTACATATCTTCCTTCTCTAAACCACGATTCCATTTTTATGAGAATAGTCTCCTGGAACATAAAAAGGACTTAGGTCACCAATAAAGCGAGCTAAAATCCTGAGGCACCTCAAGAGGATGCAGGCTGATATTGCCTTACTCCAGGAATCTCATCTCCCCAAATCTGACTTTCACCGCATGAAAAAATTCTGGGTGGGCACGGTAGAAGGCTCTGAAGCCATGGGTCGCAAAGGAGGGGTTATGATTCTAATCCGTAAAAACACACAACATGAAGTCATCTCGGTAGATACCGATTCCCAGGGTCGTTTCATAACGGTGAAACTCAGGTGGGGTGACAAAACTCTCCTGATTTCAAACATCTATGCTCCGAATAGTCCGTCCAAACAATTCTTTACATCCCTAGTGTCACATCTCTTAAAATACCCTGATCTCCCCCATATCATTGGAGGTGATTTCAACTGCCCCATGCATAATACTGTAGACAGATCCCGGCCCAAAGTTCCGCTATCCGACCACAACCCTTCAGAGCAAACCATCCTAGCTTCAACTATGGAATCCCTCGGTCTCCAAGACCTATGGAGACTCCAACATCCCACAGACAGGGAATTTAATTTCTTCTCCGCACCCCACAAGATCTGCACGAGAATCGACTATATATTTGGCTCAGAGTCTTGCATCCCTCTATTAGAGGATTCCAAAATAGGGGAAATTGCAATCTCAGACCATGCCCCAGTCTCGATTTCTATGCTAGACCCCAACCCATTCCCGACTCCTAAGTTATGGCGATTCCCCTCACACTTGGCCCAAATCTCTGACTTCCAGACCTTCCTATCCAAGGCTTGGGATGAATACTCTCAAAACAATATAAACCACCTTGATAACCCCAATTTATTTTGGGAAGCTGGAAAAGCTTATCTTAGGGGACGAATCATTTCCTACGCAGCGTCGTTCAAAAAACACAACATTTCTAGATTCAAGGAGGCCAGCCAGAAACTCCAACTAGCTCAAAGAGCCCTTACCAACGATAACTCCAATGAAAACATAGCAACTGGAAAGCAGCCAAACGAGAGTTCGACCATTGGGCTGATGCCCTCGAACTATCCAAAAAAGCCCGTGCGGACGCTACTTTCTTTAAATTCGGTAACAAGCCAGGCAAACTTTTATCTAGATTATGTAAAGGTCCCCATACCCCAACACACATTCGCGCTTTACGCGACCCGGTAGGCATTGTCAAAACCAATCCACAGGATCTAGCCAAGGTCATGTATGATTTCTATACCAATCTATATGCCCTAGACGACATAAACCTACCTAAAGCCAGAGAATTCCTAAACACCCTAGACATCCCCCAAATTTCATCACAAAATCTCACCTATCTAAATGCCCCAATATCAGCCCAAGAAGTAACAGACACTATTCGAAAAATAGCACCTGCAAAAGCCCCGGGCCCTGATGGCTATACGGGTGAGTTTTATAAATCCTTCCAATCGATTCTAGGACCTACGCTCCTCAAGGTTTACCAACACATCTGGGAGGGGGGCCCATACCTTGCTACAGGCCAACAGGCCATCATCAAACTGCTGGAAAAGAAAGGGAAAGACCCCCTAGACCCTGGATCATACAGGCCCATATCCCTCCTAAATTTAGATGTTAAAATCCTGTCAAAAATAATCGCTACCCGCTTAGCCAATATTCTACCCACCCTAATTCACCCAGCACAATCGGGCTTTGTTAAGGGCAGAACTGCAACCCTGAACATTCGCAAGGTAATGATGGCCCTAGATTATGCCAATTCGCACAGCGAAGCTGACCTGGCCATCATTGCCTTGGATGCAGAAAAAGCATTCGACAACGTCAATTTCGATTGGCTTAATCTGGTACTTACTAAAATGGGCTTTGACGGTCCCTTCTTACATATGCTCAAAGAAATGTACACCTCCCCTAAGGCAAAGCTGGTGGTCGCAGGACTCCTCTCCCAAGAATTCAGGTTATTTAAAGGCACGAGACAAGGATGCCCCCTATCACCCTTGCTCTTCAATCTGGCAATGGAACCCCTTTCTAGACACCTAACCTTTTGTGCCCCCATACACGGCATCCCTTTTGCAGATCATGAGATCCGTTCCGCCCTCTTTGCGGACGATGTCTTGATCTTCACTGCCAATCCGTCCTCAGATATACATACCATCAAGGACTTATTCCAAGAATTTAGGACTTATTCAGGGCTGCGTATTAATTTTCACAAAAGCGAGATCCTATGTCTAGGCAATCACCGTATGCCGGCATGGGCCCCCGAATCCCCTTTCGCCATAGCCAAATCCTCCATAACCTACTTGGGAGTTAAAATTGGGAAAATCCCCTCTTCTATCTACTCACTAAACTTCCCTCCTTTGATTTCCAAGATTACACAAGAATTGGAGGGCTGGATGGATCTCCCCCTCTCGCTCCTGGGGAGATGCTTTCTATACAAAATGGTCAGTTTCGCCAGACTTCTCTACCCAATGCAAACAATACCTTTGCTTATTAAACATAAAGACATTCAGATACTTCATAGTGCACTCTCAAAATTTCTGTGGCGGAAAAAAAGGGCACGCATTGCCCTCCCCAAATGCATCTTCCCAGGGGCGCGGAGGGGACCAACTTACCCAATACTAGATTGTACAACTTGATATGCCTAAATCGAATAGGTCTGGACTGGTTGTCTAAATCATCTCAGTATACATCATACGAACTGGAATCAGCTATGGCCCACCCCTTTTCGCTTGAAGCCCTGCTCCACACTAAACCTACGTTACTCAGGCAAGATCTGAAACAAAGCCTTCTCTTGAGAGACACTATCATAGCCTGGTGCGAAACGAGAAAATGCCTGTCATTACCTGCTGTTATCTCGAAACACACCCCCATTCAAAGAAACCCTAGCTTCCCAGCAGGAATGGAACACAAAATCTACCTGGAGTGGGAGAAGAAAGGTCTCACAAAATTCTCCTATTTATGTAACCCAAACACAGGAGCCATCCTCCCTTTTGAAGAAATAGCAGAAAAATGTTCTCTCCCACCTTCCCACCTTATCTACTATGGGCAATGCAGGAGTTTCCTAATCTCATCGGGAAGAGAAAGCCTACATCGAGTCAAATCCTCCCCACTGGAAATTGCCCTTGCCAGTGGCAATTATTCCATCTCAGCCTTATACAAACCTATACTATTGGCATCCTCACCCGTTTCAGTGACTCTAGCAGCTACCAAATGGAACACGGACTTTCCCGATCCTGACATCCAACACAAAATACTATCGGGATACAACTCTATAGTGAAAAATCACCCCCTGCGAGTCCTGGAGAGAATCACAGCTGAAGCTAATCCATCGTGCCTTCATTCCCTATTCCAGACAACCCAGCACCACTAACTCAATGATCTGCCCACTATGCCAACAAGCGAAACCAACTTTAACTCATCGGTTTTGGTCCTGCTCTCACATAGCGACCTTTTGGGAACAGACACTTGCTTTCATATTCGGCATCACTAGGACCAAACTACCGAGAGACCCCTTTCTCCTCATATTCGGATATTGGGATAAACAACTCATCACCTGGTCTCCTCCCAACGCATGGGCATTGACAGCGCTCATGATAGCTCGCAAACTAATCCTCAAGAACTGGATTAAGACATCTCCCCCAACCATAACCATCCTTAAGGGAGAGCTGACACTTACCCTATACAAGGAAAAACTTACAACAGACTTCTCAAGCCCTTCCAGCAACCTCAGATTTTTCAAAAAGTGGCAACCATTCATAGACCGCTCCCTATCTCGGGAAGAGCAGAATCTCTTTCAAGGTCCTCTTCAATTCAGCTACCAATTCCTAAAAACTCACTATGCTTAAGGGGGGCCGACATCAACCTCCACCAGGGAGGTCTAAAGCTAAAAAGCCCAGAGTACACAGCCTCAAACCTGATCTCCCAAGTTCACGAAAAGATAAAGCCGACTTTATTCTTATGCATCTTCCTCTGATGTTGTATGTATCTAGATTCAGGCTTGCAACTGTTATAATTTCTCACTTCACATTTACTTTCATCAAGACATCAAGTCTTGTTCTACTTTACCCTAGAAAGACATCCAGACCTCTACAGGTAGATTGTATACTCCCACTAGGTCTCCTGAGTTATATGATGTATGAAGAATTCTATTCTATTTCACTGTATGCAATGTATTTTTGTATACTTCTGCCTTTATACAATGCTTGTATCAATATCTTGCATAAAGACAATAAAAAACTTTTCTCAAAAAAAAAAAAAAAATGAACATCCTTCCTAAGATATTATACATAATGCAAACGATCCCGATCACCCCACCTAAGGCTTTCTATGTGTCCTTGAGAAAGGCATGGTCTGACTTCATATGGGCCAATAAGGCCCCTCGGATCAGCACAGATAAACTAGCGCTTCCAAAGGCGAAAGGTGGCATCGGCCTTCCCAACTTCTCAAAATACCATACAGCCTGCCAACTCACCAGAATAGTGGACTGGCACGTACACACACGTTCAAAAGCATGGGTTTCAATTGAGCAAGCGTTCTCTCCCTCCCCCTACACCTTCTCCCATGGTTACCTGACCCTCCCTCCTCTAGTGGTTGCCCGCACCACCCCCTCATCCACTCCACACTCGCAACGCTAAAACGTTGTTGGAAACTTTATAACATCTCCTCCTCCACTGGCCCTCTCACCCCCATATTTTTCAATCCTGCCTTCCCCCGGGCCTGAACACCCACCTACTACCAGAAATAAATTCAGCCCACGACTTATGAGCATAGTTCTTCACCAGCAATACGTTTTTGCCCTATAATAAGTTCCTTGAGGTGACGGCTAACAACACTTCTTACTTCTGGACTTATCGACAGTTACAACATTTCCTGAATGACCCTAGACTCAGAGCGGATTTCACCAGGCCGCGCACGTTGTTCGAAGAGCTCTGCTCGCGGTCCTCGCCTCAGAGGCCTTTAATCTCCCAGCTATACTCAATCTTGTTTACTAATATAGACATTAAAAATAATGCCCACATCAAATCTTGGGAGAGAGATCTTCACCTTGACCTAACTGCCAGCGACTGGGAATCCATCTGTAAACATATTCACAAGGGCTCAGTCAACGTATCTGCCGAAGAAAACGGGTTTAAAATCCTTTCCAATTGGAATAAAACACCCCAACGACTACATAAAATCAATCCCGCTGTTCCCCCGATATGCTGGCGTTGCGCTAAAGACACGGGTTCCTTCCTACACATATGATGGTCCTGCCCCAAAATCATTCCCTTCTGGTCTGATGTATACCGCCTGACAACATCCATCACCTCTTATTCGATCGACTTCTCGCCCACACAAATGCTTCTCCACCATACCTCAATCCCACAAAAACACTATAACAAATCCCTCATGCTCCACTTGCTCAATGCAGCTAAATTGACTATTCCCACTCTTTGGCTATCTCCCAATCCATCTTCCATTCAGGACTGGCTTAAAAAAATTTGCAAAATTGCAGAAATGGAAGACCTAATACATCAAGCCAACGACACCCCCCCATAAATTCCGAACCAATTGGGCCTGTTGGCACCTGCTTAAAACTTCGGAGGAATACACTTCCCTTAAAACCCCCAACCAAACTAGCACCCAAATCTGCGTACCATGAGATACCAGATATACTCTGACATTCAGTCCAAACATTCCTAGTAATTTCTCCTGGGTTGTCTATTACACATTCTGAGGTCAGAACATAGCTCCCCCATGTTGGCATAGGACTAGGGAAATGCCTGACCTGCCCCTCCTTCTATAGAGAACACAGGAGGTTCATACCCAGGGCTTTCTCGGATGGTGCCAGAAGGTGGTCTCGCCTAACACTCAGAACACCCACCACTGAGAATTCACTCGATGTGTGAGAACAAGGTGTCTGGCTACAATATTAACTCCTCTGCCTTTGTTTTATTGTTACTTGTTATATTTTCTTATATCACTTAAGCTTGCTGTAGTTGACAATTTTTCGAGAAGAGCATCGGGGTTGCCTCGGAGGGCCCTTCCCCAGCGCCCCTATCCAGCCGCGAGTTCCCATGTAGGGTGGTCCGGTGGTCTGGAGGTGTGGGGGGGGCCCTCCGGGCAGGGCCGACGCAAGCATAAGGCCGCACAAGCGGCCACCTGGGGGCGCTAGCATATGAGGGGCGGTAAAATCAATCCCCAGTCACTTGCTGCGACCACACTAACTGGTCATTCCTAAGTGGAATCTGTCCTTAGATACAGATCCAGGCAGAACTGATCACTGTAGTGCCTCCTATTCTGTCTAAATCCCATGTGCAGCTCCCCCCCTGACGAGCATCCCCCCCAGTACTGTGCAGTGTGTGGTCCAGTCCAGCCCTGCAGTACACAGGTCAGGAGGAGGGGCCGCTCCTCGGGTTACTTTGGTTCCGTTTTCAGATGTGCAGGACCAAACTTTTCACTCAGGAGGACTCTGCACTTGTCTGCCAACAGCAGCTGGACTGCCTCCCCTCCTATCTCACTCCTATCTCTATTACAGGTTGCATGGAGGAAAGACAATGGGTAAGTCACTGTCTAAAGTTGGCTGTGTGCTGGAGAATGGAATATGGCATCCCCAGCATCCCTTTTTACGTGCTCTGGGCTGTCCCTGCTCCAGCAGATGTTTTTTGGCATGATAGATTGTATATGCATTGGATACACTGCCCCTGTCCTTTCCTGCTCCTCAATAGTCTATCTGCAGATGTGATATATAATGAGATGTACTATTAGGCCCCTTTCACATGGGCAGAGCTTGCTCTCCTCTGTGGGCAGTTGGATGTAAATGTACCTTGTGTCTGTTTACATCCAATCAGCTAGACAGATGGGGAATGGATCCCCACCCATCTGTTTTTAGCACATCAGATTGGATGCAAGCAGGTGTAAATGGACATGTGTCCATTTACATCCACCTCTCCATAGAGAATGGATGGTCCAATCGAGTCCATCTGAAAAACAGACAGGTAGACTCAATCAGAACATCCGTGGGAAAGGGGCTTTAAAGCGGTAGCAATCTGCAGCAGTTTAAAAAAACAACAACAGCATAATGTTCTAGTACGCATCGCATACTAGCACATTATGAAATACTTATCTTAGAACGAAGCCCTCCAGTGGCACACTGTCATCACTGACAAGGCTTCCATGTTCACCACTTCTTCCTTCCAGGTTCGCACGCTCTAGCAGCTGTATGAGCAGCCAAGCTGCGATGAGGTCACTCGCACACATGTGCCCTTGGTTCCAGCATGTCGCCCTGAAGGTGTAGTACAGTATCCCGGACCTTCAGAGCGGCATGCACCAGTGATGTCGCTGGCTGCATGCAGGCTGACTGTCTCCTAAACACCATGGGTTTAGGAGATACTCACTGTACCTACAGGTAAGCCTTATTATAGGCCTTATAGGCTCACCTGTAGGTAAAAGTCACAAAGTGGTCTTTACTACTACTTTCAGCCCAGGTTCAGACTTGTGCGATCCTCAGAGATCGCATGTGATTCGTATCCGCACTGCGGGTGCCAATCACGTGTGATCTGTGAGCAGTGTGAGTTCAGCCATACTTTTATATGGCTGAACTCACATTAGACTCGCACAAAAAAAAGGTAGATGTATCTTTTTTCCTCACACTAGAATCGCATTGCATGGGTGTTCTCACCCATGTGATCCGATTCCTGTGCGAGTGCACAATTTGCACTGCGATCTGTGAACAAAACTGGGTTTGTCATTAACTTTGTAATGACACCCGCAGCGGTTCACAGAAGGCAGTGTGAACTGCCCTGCTGGAGAGGAGTGATACAGGGACTGGCTCAGTAGTTGCTCTGGTTCCCGCATCTCTCCTATGTAAACCAGGGCTGAACGTAAACCTTGTACATTGCAATGTGAACAACACGGTATCATACTACAAATCAATCAGAACACTTTTGAGGCTTTAAAGTAGAACTAATGGCAAAAAAGGAGGGTTATAACCCCTGTCAGCTTTTTTTTTTGCTTTTTGTGTGGGAAGGGGGGGGGTTTAGTACAATGGGGGGGCACCAAAATGCACCCTCGCCTGTGTAGGCAAAAATCCTTGCATCGGCCCTGCCTCCGGGGCAACATAATCGTACAATTTCGAACGAGGCGGTTCTGTAATACCACCGGCAGCCGTTTCTCCGACACTCGCTGATACCCGAGGAGATTCTGGGGTCCCTTTCGGAACTTATACTTTATTCATACACAAATGTCGGTTCTGTATCTAAGAATGAAGATGTATACCTGCTATGTCAATTTTCTATGTAATATTGTACATCAACACTGACTTTTACCTCAGTTTCTGTACACTTCTCACTATATCTTAATAAAATTGATTTGGAAATAAAAAAAGTGCTGTCTGCCAGCACCAGCACGTTCAGCCTTTGCAAATGGGGACAAATGGTGTGCGTTCCAAGCAACGAACCAGAAGCGGAAGCCGCGTCAGAGGAGGCGGATGTGACCTCTATGCATTTCGTGGAGAGCCCACGTCATCAGGAAGGTGATCAACTACCGCCAAAAGAAAGCTCTATTTGTGGGAAAAAAAGAACGCAAATTCCATTTGGGTACAACGTCACACGTCCACGCAATTGTCTGTTAAAGAGACGACGTGCCGAATCACAAAAAGTGCTCTGGTCCTAAAGTGGGAAATCCTTCCGGGGCTGAAGTGGTTAATCTAAGAGGAATTCCCAAAACATGGCCTGTTGGGGGTCCTTGAGGACTGAGGTTGAGAACCACTGATCTATGTGACATGTCTGATCCCTCACACAGAAGATTTATACCAGAATCGTGCATATTATATTATTTAGACCCCTTTCACACAGGGCACTTTTCAGGCGCTTTAGCGGTAAAAATAGTGCCTGTACAGCGCCTGAAACACACCCCCAATCCACCCCAGTGTGAAAGCACGAGTGCGCTCTCTCTCTCTCCCACTGGGGCGGTGCGCTTGCAGTACAGGAAAAAAAGTCCTGCAAGCAGCATCTTTGGGGCGGAGAGGTGTATCTACCGCTCACACACCGCCCCTACCATTGAAATGAATGGCCAGGGCTTCTGAAGCAGCTGAACACCGCATTGGAAGTGCAATGATGCTTTTAACCCCTTTTTAGCAGATTAGCGGTAAAGCTCCGATAAAACTAGCGGTACATTACAGCTAATGCCCCCATGCCCAGTGTGAAAGTAGCCTGATAAGATAATTCTCACCTCAACCACTGCAGAGTACAGCCAGGATGTCTGAGCCCCTCACATAGAAGTTTTATTCCAGAGTCTTCCAGATTATTCCAAGATAAATTCAGTGTGGCGAGGGATCGATTATTGATAAGAATGGATCGGAGATCAGCACAGCTGGATGAAGTCACACCACAATTCCACAGCCTGCAGAGACAAATCCAGACACATGATATTATATTATAAGATGAATATGAGGAATTATTCCCATTTAGTGAAAAGTAACATAACATCACTAGAGCGGAATATCAGGATATACAGAATGTTATACAGAGGAAAGATCTTGTTATTAGGGAAGCTGATAAAGGTAAAGCTCTTGTAGTTCTTATGTCTACACAGTATAAAGAGGGGGCACTGTGACAGCTCGGTCACCCCCCTATGTACCCGGGTATTAAAGGGTTACTAAAGGTTCATTTTTTTTCTTAAAAATAACAAACATGTCATACTTACCTCCTCTGTGCAATAGATTTTGCCCAGAGTGGCCCTGATCCTCCTTTTCTAGGGTCCCTCAGTGGCGCTCCTGGCTCCTCTTCTCCAGTGACACATCAGGGAAGTTCTTCCCCTGGGGGCATTCATGCGGGCTCCCATATACTTCTGCTGCATCAATTGCCACAGACAGCAGGACTCAGCCCCACCCCCAGCCCCCGCATCATTGGACTTGATTGACAGCAGTGGTAGCCAATGGTTCCTGCTGCTATTGATCTATGCAATAAGGACCTGAGCCAGTGGCTGGTGCTGCTAGGCTCATCCCCACCACGGGAACGATCAGGTTTAGGTAAGTAAAAGGGGGGCTCTGGGGGGCTGCTGCATAGAATGCATTAAGGTGAAAAACCTTGAGACTTTACAACCCCCTTAACCATTTCAGCCCCACACCAGGCCATTTTTTGCGATACGGCACTGTGTTTCTTCAACTGACAATTGCGCGGTCGTGCGACGTTGTATAAATAAAGTTGATGTCCTTTTTTTCCCACAAATAGATCTTTCTTTTGGTGGTATTTGATCACCTCTGCATTTTTTTTTGCTATAAACAAAAAGGAGCGAAAATTTTGAAAAAAAAAGTTACTTTCTGCTATAAAACATCCAATAAGAAAATGTAAAACATCCAATTTATTCATCAGTTTAGGCCGATATGTATCCTGCTACATATTTTTGGTACAAAAATGCCAATAAGCATAAATTGATTGGTTTG
Organism: Glandirana rugosa; assembly: GCA_018402905.1. Taxonomy (NCBI): domain Eukaryota; kingdom Metazoa; phylum Chordata; class Amphibia; order Anura; family Ranidae; genus Glandirana; species Glandirana rugosa. The sequence goes on from BLSH010103118.1 coordinate 42,763, forward strand.
CCCAAAAGTTATAGCATCCAAAAACTATGGGATATATTTAGGGACTTTTTATTAATTTTTAAATGTTTTTACTGGTAATGGTGGCGATCAGCGATTTTTTGTGGGACTGCAACATTGCAGTGGACAAATCTGACCCCAAATGACACTTTTTGGGGACCAGTGACATTATTACATTGATCGGTGCTTTAAAAATACACTGATTAATATGCAGTATCTCACAAAAGTAAGTACACCCCTCCCATTTATCTTTTCATGTGACAACACTGAAGAAATTACACTTTGCTACAATGTATAGAAATGCAATGCTACAATATACTCTTTAGAAAATTTCTCCCCTTATATTTTAGCTCCATATGGCTTCCCAGTCACCATACACATTGCAATCAGATCTTCAATTTGGACAACAATCGTTCTCCACAATGTTTTTAACTAATGACGATCAGAAGACTGCCCTTATGTTACATTTTACTAACAGCTGTAGCAATGCATGACATACTAATAGTATTGATATTCTTTGTTTATAGCTTGTCTTTGAAATTGTTGTAATTTATTTAGAGAAGATACAATGTTTTTCCTTCTATGTTGCTGTTCAGCACACCAGAACTTCTACACACCTGAGTGTGCTGACTACATCAGCCACATATTTGATGAATGCTGGACTGATTACCCAATTAGAGCCGGAAGTTCACATCAAAGGCTTTTTTCATATATATATATATATATATATATATTGTAAAGTTGGGGGATGTAGCTTCACAGGATTGAGTGCACAAGCCGGTAACTTAAACAGTCAGTGGGTTTATTTTCCCAATAAACAAAACAAAGGTAAGCTTTCAGCAGCAAAACAAAACCAACAACAGAAAAGTCCGCTTATCTTCAGCACAAAATAAAGTAAAAGTAACATACAGTTCTTGGAAGACTCTTCAACCCAGGACCTTGCACGGTCCTTGTCAGGTAAGTTTTGCTTTCAGTCCCCAGCACACGTGGGTCTCCAAACACTTTCAGCTCTGCCAAAACACTGGTGTCTCCTCCCAGCTCCTCCTCACATACCAGCTATACACCACTTCCTCTCCTTATGAGCTGCTTCCTGGCTGCTATTAACCCCCATGTGTGCTGGTTTCCCTGTGATCAGGGGTGGAGGCCCTATCCCACCCGAATATCACTTTAGGGCCTCCGAAATTCCGGGTCCCTACTACCTCTCTATAAAAAGTAGGGAGAACTGCGAGTCAGCCCTCCCTGTGCTCTCGCTACTCCCGGAACCTCTCACCCCCACGGGTGACCCCCTGAGCACTACCCCTTTCCTTTCAAAAAGACCATAACCCAAATATTGGTGATATATAGCACCCGTCCAGGACCCACCCTTGGCGTCCTCTACAATATATATATATGGGTTTATCAGTCTTAGCATTCAGGCTATGATTAAGCACCTACATATAATGGTGTGAAACGCGTAAGCCTTTTTGTACAATACCTATTGATTCTGGAATACTGTATGGATCTTGGATCTTATGTCATTTAAATAAAAATCACCTTCAAGGAGTGCAGCCGTCCAGCAATTATTCTTCATTGCCTTCAGCTTTGCAGAGCTGCACCTTTTTCTGAACCTGGGGATTGGAGCAGAGGCCATCCAGCCTAGAGCGGTACAACTCTCTTTTTCATGGATTAGAAAGCCTGGACTTTGCTTCAGTACTGCTCGGCTACAGATCAATGCAGATCAGCCCAACACTCCTTTCACTCCTGCTTTGTGCACCTCTCCAGGATTGCCTGTCTATGTGAATGACTTATCCTTTACAATGGATCCTACAGCTGCAAATCCAGAATCAGAGGTAATTTTCAATAGGACCCTTACCGCCCCCACTAATAACCCTCTCCGAAATGTGCAACATGGTAACATGTTACAAGCTAGTGACACGGATCTTTTGAAAATGAAAAGCACATTTCGTTCACTCGAAGGGTTAATGGCTAAAGAGATTAAAACTTTTTGGGACATTAATACTCTGAATGAATACATGACTCTCAAACAAATCCCACGCAGGTTGCAGATAAAGAAATGTCCTACTACAGATTCAAAGAATGAGGAATTGAAACAATTATGGACTGATACTCTGTCGGAATGTTCATTTAAACTAATTGATATTATTATTCAATCACGCACAAAAGATCTGGAATGCTTACAAAATTAAATCTCCTCTCAACAAAAGTTCTTATCACAACAACAGCATGTAGATGGCTATTCAGACCTGGAAGCTCAACTAAATTCCCATTTGGACAGATTGGAAAAGAATGTCATTTCTGCAAAAAAAGAAAAACTTTTCAGAGATCGGACAGATTATGAAAATGGCTCTGTATAGAGTTGAGCGAACTTCTGGAAGTCTGGGTTCTGCTGGTTCGGCCGAACTTCGGGACAAAGTCCTGGTTCGGGTCCGGACAGAACCCCGAACTTTGTCCCGGACCCCGAACCCCATTGAAATCAATGGGGACCGGAACTTTTAGGCACAAAAATGGCTGTAAAAAAGTCCTGGAAAGTCCTAGAGGTCTGCAAAAGGATGGAAATGGGGGTAAGGGTGGGACAAGTGCCCTACAAAGAAATGGGGACAGGGAAATAACTAAAAGCATTTAAAAAAATAAAAACATAAAAAAATCAAAAATGGAGGTGGATGTGGACCATCTTCAAACTGTGTCTGAAAAGTATTAATTAACAGTAGAAGCCATATCACTGTTCTAAAATCATCTTCAAACTGTGTCAAAAAAGTATAAATAAGCCGGGAGAACCCATATCACTGTTCTACAATCATCTGGAAACTGTGTGTTAAACATTAACTAAAACCGGGAGAAACCATACTACTGTTCTACAAGCATCTGGAAACTGTATGTAACACTTTAACTAAAACAGGGAGAAACCATACTACTGGTCTGCAAACATCTGGAAACTGTATGTAACACTTTAACTAAAACCGGGAGAAACCATACTACTGTTCTGCAAACATCTGGAAACTGTATGTAACACTTTAACTAAAACTGGGCGAACCCATATCACTGTTCTAAAATCATCTAAAAACTGTGTGTGAAACTATAGCAGAGCGAACCCATATCACTGTTCTAAAATCTAAAAATTCTGTGTGAAACTATAGCAGAGCGAACCCATATCCCTGTTCTTCTCTCTGCTATAGTTTCACACACAGTGTCCAGATGTTTGCAGAACAGTAGTATGGCTTCTCCCGGTTTTAGTTAAAGTGTTACACACAGTTTCCAGATGCTTGCAGAACAGTAGTATGGTTTCTCCCGGGTTTAGTTAAAGTGTTACACACAGTTTCCAGATGCTTGCAGAACAGTAGTATGGTTTCTCCCGGGTTTAGTTAAAGTGTTACACACAGTTTTCAGATGCTTGCAGAACAGTGATATGGGTTCTCCCAGCTTATTTATAATTTTTTCACACAGTTTGAAGATGATTTTAGAACAGTGATATGGCTTCTACTGTTAATTAATACTTTTCAGACACAGTTTGAAGATGGTCCACATCCACCTCCATTTTTGATTTTTTTTTTAAATGCTTTTAGTTATTTCCCTGTCCCCATTTCTTTGTAGGGCACTTGTCCGACCCTTACTCCAATTTTCCTTCCTTTTGCAGACCTCTAGGACTTTCCAGGACTTTTTTACAGCAAATTTCAGAACTTTTAGTAAATTTACCAGAACCCCAGACCCGAACCTGGACTTTTTTTTGAAAAGTCCGGGTTCGGGTCCGGGTCCCGGACACCCAAAAGTTCGGTACGGACCCGAACTTTACAGTCCGTGGTCGCTCAACACTAGTTCTGTATATATCTGGACAAAACCGGGCCAACATCCAAGACGCTCACGAAGAGCCTCATTTAACCAGTTAACAACCGCCCTATAGACAAAAGACGTCTACAGGGCGGTTGCTTAATTCTGGGAGGACGTCTATTGACGTCCTCCCAGAATCTCGGTTCCCGCATGCCCCCTGGGGCGCGCACACGGGAACATCCGTGACCGTCAGGTCCGGGGGACCCGACTGATCACGGATCGTGGTGAATGGCCACTGTGAGCGGCCTTTTACCACGTGATCGCGCCGTCAAATGACGGCGTGATCACATGTAAACAAGCCGGCTGAAGCGCCGGCTTTTCTCTCCTCTCCGCACCGATCAGTGCAGTGTGAGAGGAGAGGGGGGAGAGAGGACGTGCTGCAGCGCTGTGGGCGATGTGTAATGCCCACAGCGCTGCCTAGTGACACAATACACCCCCCATCATCCATTTACCACCCACCCACCACCCCCCAGCCATCATCAGCCACCCACCCAGCCATCATCAGTCACCCACCACCCACCCAGCCATCCACCCCCCACCCATCCTCACCCAATCCATCCTCACCCACCCACCCATCCATGCTCACCCATCCATCCAT
>BLSH010103118.1:68875-103565 GCA_018402905.1 Glandirana rugosa
CCACTCGTGCCGACCCACGCACTCGTACCTACCTACCGACCCACTCGTGTCGACCCACCCACTCGTACCTATCTACCGTCCCACTCGTACCTACCTACCCACTCGTACCTACCCACTCGTACCTACCTACCTACCCACTCACACGTATCGACCCACCCACTCGTACCTACCCACTCGTGCCGACCCACCCACTCGTACATACCTACCGACTCGTACCTACCTCCCAGCTATGCACACTCACCCATCCATCCATCCATGCTCACCCATCCATGCTCACCCATCCATCCATGCTCACCCTGCCATCTATCCATGCTCACCCACCCAGCTGTGCTCACCCAGCCATCCATCCATGCTCACGCACCCAGCCGTGCTCACCCAACCATCCATCCATGCTCACCCAGCTATCCATCTATGCTCACCCAGCCATCCATCCATGCTCACCCACCCAGCCATGCTCACCCATCCATCCATCCATGCTCACCCACCCAGCCATGCTCACCCATCCATCCATCCATGCTCACCCACCCATCCATGCTCACCCACCCATCCGTGGCTCATCCAGCCCCATCCATGGCTCATTTGTGCCTCATTCATGCTCATCCATACGACATCAGTTCTCATCCGTGACACATCCATGCCACTACAGTTCCCATCCGTGCCACTACAGTGCCCATCCGTGCCACTACAGTGCCCATCCATGCCACTACAGTGCCCATCCATGCCACTACAGTGCCCATCCGTGCCACTCTACTGCTCATCCGTGCCACTACCCTGCCCATCTGTGCCACTACAGTGGCTCACAATAGTGTAAAAGATGGTCAAATTAGATTCTAAATGTATGCCCCTAGAACACCTGACGGTGCTCCCTGCATGTTGAGCCTCTGTATGTGGTCAGGCTGTGTAAAAGTGTCACACATGTGGTATCGCCATACTCGGGAGGAGTAGCAGAATATATTTTGGGTTGTCATTTTTGCTATGTACATGCTATGTGTTAGAAATATTGTATAAATGGACAACTTTGTGTAAAAAAAAAATGCATTTTCATTTTCTTTCCACATTTTCCAAAAACTTGTGGAAAAAATGACATGTTCAAAAGACTCATTATGCCTCCTAGAATATACGTTGGGGTGTTTACTTTCCAAAATGGGGTAATTTTTTTGGGCGTTTCCATTGTCTTGGTGCTCCAGCACCTTCAAAAGTGCAAGAGGTTAGGAAGCTCCTCATACAAGACCACGAGAAATGTCTTAAATATATGAGAGCATCTTACTAACTTTATGGGAACAAAGCAGGGAAAAAACTTGCAAGACAAATACAAATCAAACAAGCCAAAAGCAAAATAGCATCTATGAAAAGCCCCTCCACAGGTCAGACAACACAACACCCCAAGGAAATAGCAGAAATTTTTAAAAATTATTATAATAATCTCTACAACCTAGGCTCCGACCCCTCCACTCTCCAACCCACGCAAGATAAAATAAATTCTTTTTTGGAGTCAGTGAAGCTCCCCTCTATCTCCCCAGATGAACTGGAACGTTTGAACGAACCCTTCACAATGAAAGAACTGACAGTGGTACTACACCATATAGCGTCAAATAAGTCCCCAGGTCCAGACGGGTTATCAGCGGAGTACTACCACGCCTTTCAAAATACTCTTTCCCCTATCCTCCTCGAACTCTATAACACCTTAGCTTTCTCTAAACAGATTCCCAGAGAAATGCTCAAAGCAATTATAGTAACTCTTCCCAAACCAGGAAAAGACCCAGATTCCCCTCAGAACTATAGACCAATCTCCCTCCTAAATGCAGATCTCAAGCTCTATGCTAAATTAATTGCTAATCGTTTGTTCAAAATTACCCCCCTACTAATCAATAACGATCAAGTAGGTTTTGTTCTTAATAGACAGGCACCCAACGGCACAAGACGAATCCTGAACCTGCAAAGAATTGCAGAATGTAGGAAATCCCAGACAGCCTTTCTAGCCCTCGACTCTGAAAAGGCCTTTGACAGGGTACACTGGGGATATATGGAAGCGACCCTCTCAAAATTCGGCTTTACAGGCTTTATTAACTCAGCCATTTTAGCACTATATACCAAACCCTCAGCTCAGGTCTTCACCTCCTCAGCGTTGTCAACAGAATTCCCTATCACTAATGGTACACGCCAAGGATGCCCACTTTCCCCCATAATCTTTACATTAATGATGGAACCCCTAGCAGCGGCAATAAGGGAATCCCCCAACATCTTCGGCTTAGAGATAGCAGGCAGAACTCATAAAATAGGGCTCTTCGTGGATGATGTGATACTCACACTCACTAAACTAGATAAATCCATACCTGCAATCAACAATTTAATAGAGACATATGGAGGTATTTCTTATTACAAAGTAAATATATCCAAATGTCAAGTACTCCCTATACACCTCGAGGAGGTAACAAAGAGGAAAATGAAGGTTCTATTTCCCTGCAATTGGAATACTACAGAAATTCAATACCTAGGGATAAAAGTCACCAATAAATCGGAAGCACTATATGAAGCCAATTATAAAAAATTACTAAATCACACCCAATCCGAACTGTCTAGATTGAACAAATTACAAATATCCTGGCTGGGCAGGATAGCAACATTCAAAATGGTAATTTTACCCAAGATTTTATACTTATTCAGGACAGTACCCATCCCACTCCCTAACGCATTCTTCAACACTATCAATACACAATTAAAAAATTTTATATGGAAGGGCAAAAAGGCCAGGCTAGCATTCTCCACCTTGACTAAACATAGACTCAAAGGAGGTATGGGAGCTCCACTAATAACTAACTACTATAAAGCATCCCTACTGGACCAGATCAAGACCTGGACTGACCCCACTTCAACTAAACCTTGGGTGTTGTTAGAAAATTATATGATAAACAACAGGGGCCTAGAAAATCTATTAATTGCAGCGGCAACTAAACTACCACTCCACCTACAAGAACACCCTTCAATACATGCATCTGTATTGGCTTGGAAAGAATTAACTTCATTAAATAGAAACAACATACAAATATGAATCACAAATGCACCCCTACAAATATTTGAATTTTTGATCCCCAACTTTTCGGTAAAAACCTGGACTAGTCTGGGACACAAGACCTGGGACTCTATCCCTGAAAATATAAAAAACAAAGACCCATTTAGAAAGAACCAAACAAAACACCTTTTTGCTTCACTCCAATCACAAACTATAAATCTAAATAAAGATTTCTGGGACTTCTGCCATATTCGTTCCTCCTAAAAAGGAGGAATTTCCCACACATACCTTTTGTTGCAAGAGAACCCCAACATCAAACAGTCAAAAGCCATCCAAAATTGGGAAAGGGACTTGGGGAAATCTTTTACAGAACAACAATGGTTGAAAGCATTCAACTAAGGAGTGAAAGCATCACACTGCGTACTCCATTGGGAGAACATCTTTAAGGTGAACTACTGATGGTATTTAACGCCAGTACGCCTGGCACATATGTGCAAAAACTCCTCAGGGGAATGCTGGAGAAACTGCGGCCAAAAAGGACATTTGCTCCATATACTTTGGCAGTGCAAATCCCTAGGGAGTTTCTGGAGAGAAATATTCAAGCTAATATCCAAAGTGACAGGCTGTCTAATTCGCCCGTCACCTGAACTAGCCATTTTAAACCTGACAATAGAAAGTTATCCACCAGAGTGCAGGCAACTGATAATTCACATTCTCATAGCAGCTAAACTGACAATTATGTGCAAATGGAAGAAAGATATGGCGCCCAATGTAAAGGAAGTCATTAAGAGAGTTAAAATGCAATGCTCCTATGAACAAGCCTTTGCTAGAGCCCAAGGCAACCTTAACAGATTCCTTCTTTCATGGGATAGTTGGATTAAACTCTAAGAAAATAAAGCAGACTACTTTTGACTGGTATAATGGTTAAATAAAAATAGGACTCAAATCACTTGAGGACACAATATGGACTACTCAATACAGCAACATAGAGGTTTAGCTATGTTTGTTTTGTTTTGTTCTGTTATGCTTTAACTTCACACTGACAATGTAAACTCATTCCAACTCACCATTGGCCTAGGGGCTCCCCATATGGTAGCCAGCAAACAGAATTGCATGACACCTGTCCACAGTTTGTACCCAATGGGGTGGCAGGCCCTTCCCAGTGGGAGTGGGAAGTGACTTTTACACCACAGAGGGGCTCCTCGGCTATTGGTACCTGATCTAGCGGGGGGACTGATGAAGTTCCTTGTTATACCTATGGCATGAGGCACTATTTACTAAAAGGAACTTACCGATTTACAATATGAGTGTTTGCCTTTCTGGAATGGTTGTACGCTTTTTCTTATGTATTGTCTATTACTTCAATAAAAACTATTATTTAAAAAAAAAAAAAAGTGCAAGAGGTAGTCAAGAAATTATGTGTGTAATTTATGCTCCTAGAACGCCTGATGGCGCTCCCTACATGTTGGGCCTCTGTATGTGGCCAGGCTGTGTAAAAGACCCACACATGTGGTATTGCCATACTCAGGAGGAGTAGTAGAATGTGTTTTGGGGTGTAATTTGTGGTATGCATATGCTGGGTGTGAGAAATAACCCATTAACATATGACAATTTTGGGGAAAAAATTAAAAAAAAAAAATTTCATTTTGCAAAGAATTGTGGGAAAAAAATTACAGCTTCAAAAAATTCACCATAACCCTTACTAAACGCCTTGGAATGTCTACTTTCCAAGAAGGGGTAATTTGGGGGGTATTTGTACTTTCCTGGCTTGTTAGGGTCTCAGGAAATGAGATCGGCCGTCAGTGCATCAGGTGTGATCAATATTCAGTGACTGGCACCATAGCTTGTAGACTCTATAACTTACACAAGGACCAAATAATATCCACTAATTTGTTTATTTTACCAAAGATAGGTAGCAGTATACATTTTGGCCAAAATGTATGAAGAAAAATTACTAATTTGCAAAATTTTATAACAGAAACAAAGAAAAATTCATTTTTTTTACAAAATTTTTGGTCTTTTTTTAATTATAGCGCAAAAAATAAAAACCCAGCGATGAATAAATACCACCAAAAGAAAGGTCTATTTGTGTGAAAAAAAGGACGCAGATTTCATGTGGGTACAGTGTTGCATGACTGAGTAATTGTCATTCAAAGTGTGAGAGCGCTGAAAGCTGAAAATTGGTCTGGTTGTTAAGGGGGTTTAAGTCCCAGTGGTCACGTGGTTAATAAGAGAAGACATGAGAAGAGGAGAGGTGATGGAAGATTCTACATCGGTGAGGATGGAGGACACCCAGAGATAGAAGGAAACACTGAGAGATGGGAACAATCACAGACCTCACATTTCCCCATCACTGCACATCACACATTTCTCTCACCGTAATTCCTGAATTTTACTCTCCGGGTTCATCAGAAAGGAAAGAGAATCAGACTTCATTTTATATCCTGAAGAGGAGGAATCTTCATCTTCTGCTTTGTCCTCTCCCGGACAATCTTTACTGGAAATAGTACAATGCCAAAATCTAGAATCCAATAATGAGAAAATAATTACCACCAAGAATGTATGACCTCTGACACCAAGAATAACAATGTAACACCCAACATTTCCCTTCCACCTGGCTGCCTTCCCTCTGGCTCTACAGTCTCATACTGGACCTGATGAGGACTTCTCATTGGTAGGGATGAGCGGTCTTTGAAGTCGCACTCCAGACAAAACTTAAAGGAGGCCCCTGATATGTATACGGGGTCTCCAGCCTTCCTACACAGGGGTCTCCATTCATCAACAGCTTCTGGAAAATCCTGGAACACCACTTTGGTTCCAGATATAAAATGCAGTCCAGACATTCCCATCTCAGCCCACTTCTGCAGACAATTGGTTCCTCCAATGTTGGAATGATGATGTCACACCCCTGGCATTATTCCCCTCCCCCAGATCTCGGAACACTGAGCTTTCCCTCCAATGTTCTGTGTGATAAATGGTATAATTGGGGGGCAGGGAAAGGGTTAATAGGATGTAAATGATGTGATTGTTACCAGAAGTGGTGTAGAAGGTGATATGTGGGAACCACCATTTAGCTCTGCTTCACACAGCACAACATGAAAGTTGCAGCCACTTCCAGCTTGACTTTGCTCTACAACTTCCCGGCGACCAGGTGCGACTTCAAAGTGACTTTACTGAGAAGCATTCCTATGTGACTTTGATGGATCCGTGTTTATAGCGTGTTTTGTCACACGGCAGAACATGCGTCTGCTAACCGTGATTGGGGCGTCATTAACAATCAGGCTGCATTTACATCTGCATGATTCTGAATGCACATCAACCGCACAGAAATTGTGTGCTTTGCCGCACGTTTCAGAAATGCACTGTGAACATTCATCGCGCTTACACTGCAATAATGGCAAGGCAAGCACCATGCATGTTTCCAAAATGTGTGGCAAAGCATGCGTTTTCATGCAGGTTGCCTCACATTTAGAAACACACAGATGTGAATGCCGGCTAATTGTTAATGACTCCCCAATCACAGTCAGCAGACGCATGTTTTGCTGCCAAGATGCATGACATCCATGACTGAGAAGATTCTTGAGCTACTTTGGGGTGTTTGTTACATGTAGGGCAGAACATTCCAGTGAATGGCTCCCTATACACAATGTGTGCTTACACATGAAAAATACACAAATAATGGAAGTGGGAATGTGCGTTTCCGCTACACTCAGGTGTGACTGGGATGTGCTTGGGAGGAAGGTTTTAGGCAGCAAGGATGACCAGGGAGGAGAGGTGAGGGTTAAAGAAACTCTGCCTCAGAAGTTGCAGCAAAGTCTTAAAGATTCAGACAAATGTACGACTTCCTGGGGATTTTACATTGAAGTCTATGGGAATCGTGCAGCACAAGAATCGCCCAAAAGTAGTGCAGGAAATATTTCCTTTTGTCGCAGTGACTCAAAACATAGCAATTAAGACACCCAATAAAATCTATGTGTTTTCACCTGACCTGCGACTTTACATGTCACCAGAATGTTGGATGTTGCTGGAAAATCACTCTAGTGTGAACCAGGGCTTGGGGCTGAAGAAAGTGTGAGTTCCCAGGACTTCTAACAAGTGTGGTAGATGGAGAACATGACTGATAATCACCGTTATACTGTATGCAGGTTCCTGCCCATTCTCTGAATTCAGTTAGGATTTCCTTACACTCACTCACCTGACCTCCTGACTCCTGTGTAGGAATGGAGAGAGAAGTTTCTGGCACTCTGGACCCACAGTGAGAAATTCAAAATGTAAAGACTGAAAACTTTCTCTTGACAAAGTCTTCAAGCAATAGCTCAGCTGCTTGGAATAATTCCTCTTCATCCACAAGTGATCAGTATGTGAGCCCCACAGATACAAATCTGTACAACCAGACATGACTCTCCTAATGAAGTCCTCATCCTGGGTCTCATACAGACAGAAGATGGTCTGAGTACGGAAAGTCTGATTGATGTCCTTCATGGCCCATTCTATGATTGCAGGTTTGGCTCGGAGTGAGATGGGGATTCCTGTGATCTCTGAGAATGTCTTCACCTGATTTTCATTTAAGAGACCAAACAGGAATTGTACAGATAATGCTAAATGTGAGGAATATGAACTGAAGTCTGAGAGAAATTTCCCTTTACAGATCTCCGGGAGGAAAGTACGTTTCATAAATCCAAACCAACCATCATCCATCCCATAATAGAGAGCAGCAAGGAACTCCTGTACACTCAGGTGGATGAAGCTGTAGCAGGTCTGGGTGCGGACGTCCCAATGAAAGATGTTCTCATTCAGAAATACAGACTCCACCTCATCCAGAGAAAGTCCATGTCTTTCTAGATCTTTCTTCTCAAATAAGATTTGCTGCTTCAGAACTCCCTGATTGGCCAGAGCACACAGCTTCTTCAGACAGGTTTGTTTCCGGCCTACAGACTGCTCCTTCTTGCTGTGATGGGTTAGTAAAACCTCCAGGTAGAGAAGGTAAATTGAAGTTGTTGTATGACACCGAATTACAGCCAAATCTTTTCTTATTTCTTGTTTCATTACAGTGCAGACAATCCAGCATGTGATGGGAATGGCACACATGGTGTACAGAACTTCATTGTCTTTTATTATACTGAGAACCTTGTCTGCATCTTCTTTATTTCCAATGACTTTATGGACATATTCCTCTCGATCGTCCCTTGTAAATCCCTGGATTTCCACATTGCGAGGATCATCGATGAATGTGTTAAGTTTCTCCATGGCCAGTGACCTTGTGGTGATGATCAGAGAAGATCGTGGGAGAAGCTGTCCCCTGAGCAAGCTTTGGAGAATTATTTCTTTGTGGGTTTCCATAGAAATGTCAAGACAACCCTCAGATTTCTCCTCCAGAGTCCATCTCAGTTCATCAAACCCATCAACAATGGTGAGAAGTTTTCTCTGACATCCAGGATCCTTCAGAATAGACACCAGGTCATCTGAACTCACTCTGCAGGATCTGGATAAAAGTCCCACAAGGCTTATGTTTCCAGGGATGGTGTTGATTTCTCTACAGCTCAGATAAAACACAAAGTCAAACTTGTCTTCATAGAGATCCCCAGAGGCCCAGTCCAGCATGATCTTCTTGGAGGTCATTGTTTTTCCAATCCCAGCAGCTCCTTGTAACACCACAATCTTAGGGATGAACCCATCTTCATCAGGGTCAAAGAAGGCCTGGATTGTGGTTGGGGATCTTTTCTCTGTGATCTGTAGATGTCTTCTGCCTGAACTCCGTATTTCATCTACTTTTCCCTCTTTATTCTGGGGTCCAGTTATCATTAATAACTTGGTGAATCTTTTCTTTAGATGAAAAGCCTCCCCCATACAGGAATTATATTCTGGAATCCTCTGGAACTTCTGTTTCATAGACCCTCTGTGTTCCTTACTGAGGTCTTTATGGGAGAAAGGAGAATATTTTATTTCTCATACACACCTGAAATAGTATTTATAAGACAGAGTTGGCAAACTTGTATTCTAACCATAAACCTAAAGAATGGAACCCTAAAATAAGATATCCCGTGAAATACAGGATGATGGTGGAAGCATCCAAACTATGGGCACATCATCCAGACCAGAGGAATAACTAGAACCTTCAGGGCCCCAGTGGAAGATGCCACAAAGGCCCCCCAACTACGGGGCCCTCTCTATCATTCCCAGGCCCTTTCACTCTGGTCCCAGGGCCCTTCCCTCAAAGACTGGGGCTGTTCCCTCTGAGGCTGGGGCCATTTCTCCAGATCATTGCTCTTTCCACTTGTTCCTGTTCTGAGCTCTTTATAATCCCTGGTTCACACTGCTCTGACTTATCATGTGACTTGCAGCAAAAGGTCGCATGACAAGTCAAAACACATTCATTTCAATGGGTGCTCTCATAATATATGCAACTCAAGTTGCGGCAACAAAAAAAAGGTTCCTGCAATACTTTTCTGTGACTTTGGTGTGATTTGAGTGCCATAGACTACAATGTTATATCACAAAATTGCAAGTAAGTTACAAGAAAATTGCAAGAAAGTTGCACAACTTTGGGATCACAGCAGTGTGAACTGAGCCCATGTTCTGCAGTGGGCCCCCTTCCTGTCATCTTGGGCCCCTCTACAGTGGTATAATGCCAGAGCATGGTCTTAAGTGCAACCTTTGTGACCCTGGTAGTTCCACCACTGACCTAGACTACAATAAAACAAGATGTTCATACAGAAGAGATTCCATATCAGACTTGTAAGTCCTACTAACCTGATAATCTGTTGTCATGTGTCTTCTCCTTCAGTTTGGCTGGAAATAAGATTAGGGAAGTGATTAGTCCTGACAAACCTCTGAAATGTATAAAATAATAAATAAGAGGCTACACGGCTTTCCTGGCTTTTTTGGGTAAATTGCTGACAGCAATTCCCAAAGCCTATTGGTCGGCCATTAAAGTGAATATATGTGTGCCAGCAAAGTGCACATATATTCACTGATTGGCTCTGGCCTCAGTCACTGTCCTCCAGACAGTGACTGATTGGTCAGGAGTGGGGGCAGGGGTTGGACTGGTAGATGTGCTGGTGCTAAGTTAGACTGCATGCACGCCTGTGTGATTGAGAGCAGCCTGACTCAACTCCTGTCCCCTGGGCCTGAGGTATGTGCTGCTGTGCTGTGTACTGGCTGGGTGCAATATATGTGTACTGGCTGCATACTGTGTTATTGGCTGCGATATACCCCACCTGTGATGCTGGGGCTGTATACTCTGACCCGTGATGCTGGGCTGTATACTGTGCCCTGTGATGCTGAGCTGTATACTGTGTCCTGTGATGCTGAGATGTATACTGTGTCCTGTGATGCTGAGATGTATACTGTGTCCTGTGATGCTGAGCTGTATACTGTGATGCTGTGCTGTATACTGTGTCCTGTGATGCTGAGCTGTATACTGTGTCCTGTGATGCTGAGCTGTATACTGTGCCCTGTGATGCTGAGATGTATACTGTGTCCTGTGATGCTGAGCTGTGTACTGTGTCCTGTGATGCTGAGCTGTATACTGTGTCCTGTGATGCTGAGCTGTATACTGTGTCCTGTGATGCTGAGCTGAATACTGTGCCCTGTGATTCTGAGCTGTATACTGTGCCCTGTGATGCTGAGCTGTATACTGTGTCCTGTGATGCTGAGCTGCATACTGTGTCCTGTGATGCTGAGCTGCATACTGTGTCCTGTGATGCTGAGCTGCATACTGTGTCCTGTGATGCTGAGCTGTATACTGTGTCCTGTGATGCTGAGCTGCATACTGTGTTCTGTGATGCTGAGCTGTATACTACTGACACAATATGTATATTGATATAATATATCCTGTATGTATACAATGCATTGTATAATAGATCCTGTATGTATACTATGTATTTTATAACGTACACTGCATGTATACAATGTATTATATAATGTACACTGTATGTATACAATGTATTATATAATAGATCCTCTATATATAAAATGTATTATATAATATATCCTGTATGTATATAATGTATTATATAATGGATCCTGTATATATAAAATGTATTATATAAAATATCCTGTATGTATACAATGTATATATAATGTATCCTATATGTATGCAATGTATTATATAATGGATCCTGTATGTATACAATGTATTATATAATGGATCCTGTATGTATACAATGTATTATATAATATATCCTGTATGTATACAATGTATTATATAATGGATCTTGCATGTATACAATGTATTATATAATGAATCCTGTATGTATACAATGTATTATATAATGGATCTTGCATGTATACAATGTATTATATAATGGATCCTGTATGTATACAATGTATTATATAATATATCCTGTATGTATACAATGTATTATATAATGTATCCTTTATGTATACAATGTATTATATAATGTATCCGGTGTATATACAATGTATTATATAACATATCCTGTATGAATACAATGTATTATATAATGGATCCTGTATGTATACAATGTATTATATAATGGATCCTGTATGTATACAATGTATTATATAATATATCCTGTATGTATACAATGTATTATATAATATACCCTGTATGTATACAATGTATTATATAATGTATCCTGTATGTATACAATGTATTATATAATGGACCATATATGCATACAATGTATTATAGAATGGATCCTGTATGTATACAATGTATTATATAATGGATCCTGTATGTATACAATGTATTATATAATGGATCCTGTATGTATACAATGTATTATACAGTTGTATGCAAAAGTTTAGAAACCCCCGACAATTTCCATGATTGTCATTTATAAATATTTGGGTGTTTGGATCAGCAATTTCATTTTGATCTATCAAATAACTGAAGGACACAGTAATAATTCAGTAGTGAAATGAGGTTTATTGGATTAACAGAAAATGCGCAATGTGAATCAAAACGAAATTAGACAGGTGCATAAATTTGGGCACCCCAACAGAAAAATCACATCAATATTTAGTAGAGCCTCCTTTAGCAGAAATAACAGCCTCTAGGGGCTTCCTATAGCCTGTAATGAGTGTCTGGATTCTGGATGAATATATTTTGGATCATTCCTCCTTATAAAACATCTCCAGTTCAGTTAGGTTTGATGGTTGCCGAGCATGGACAGCCCTCTTCAAATCACCCCACAGATGTTCAATGATATTCAGGTCTGGGGACTGGGATGGCCATTCCAGAACATTGGACTTGTTCCTCTGCATAAACGCCGAGTAGATTTTGAGCAGTGTTTTGGGTCTTTGTCTTGTTGAGATATCCAGCTCCGGCATAACTTCAACTTTGTGACTGATTCCTCAACATTATTCTCAAGAATCTGCTGATATTGAGTGGAATCCATGCGACCCTCAACTGTAACCAGATTCCCAGTACCGGCACCATCCACACAGCCCCCCCAGCATGATGGAACCTCCACCAAATTTTACTGTGGGTAGCAAGTGTTTTTCTTGGAACGCTGTGTTCTTTTGCCGCCATGCATAACGCCCCTTGTTATGACCAAATAACTCAATCTTTGTCCAAATGTGCATTTGCATTCTTCAAGCGACTCCGTTTGTGGCTGTGTGCAGAAAAGGCTTCTTTCCCATCTCCCATACAGCTTCTCCCTGTGCAAAGTGTGCTGAATTGTTGAACGATGCACAGTGACACCATCTGCAGCAAGTTGTAGGTCTTTGGAGGTGGTCTGTGGGCTGTTTTTGACCGTTCTCACCATCCTTCGCCTTTGCCTCTCCAATATTTTATGTGGCTGCCACCTCTGTCCTTAACAAGAACTGTGCCTGTGGTCTTCCATTTCCTCACTATGTTCCTCACAGTGGACACTGACAGCTTCTATCTCTGCCATAACTTTTTGTAGCCTTCCCCTAAACCATAATGTAGAACAATCTTTGTTTTCAGGTCATTTGAGAGTAGTTTTGAGGCCCCCATGTTGCCACTCTTCAGAGGAGAGTCAAAGAGAACAACAACTTGCAATTGGCCACCTTAAATACCTTTTCTCATGATTGGATGCACCTGTCTATGAAGTTCAAGGCTTAATGAGCTCACCAAACCAATTGTGCGTTCCAATTAATCAGTGCTAAGTAGTTACAGGTATTCAAATCAACAAAATGACAAGGGTGCCCAAATTTATGCTCCTGTCTAATTTCCTTTTGATGCATATTGCACATTTTCTGTTAATCCAATAAACCTCATTTCACTACTGAAATATTACTGTGTCCTTCAGTTATTTGATAAATCAAAATGAAATTGCTGATCCAAACACCCAAATATTTATAAATGACAATCATGGAAATTGTCAGGGGTTCCTAAACATTTGCATACAACTGTATAATGGATCCTGTATGTATACAATGTATTGTATAATGGACCCTGTATGTATACAATGTATTATATAATATATCATGTATGTATAGAATGTATTATATAATGTATCCTGTATGTATACAATGTATTATATAATGTATCCTGTATGTATACAATGTATTATATGACGTATCCTGTATGTATACAATGTATTATATGATGTATCCTGTATGTATACAATGTATTATATAATATATCCTGTATGTGTACAATGTATTCTATAATGGATCTTGTATGTATACAATGTATTATATAATATATCCTGTATGTGTACAATGTATTATATAATGGATCCTGTATGTGTACAATGTATTATATAATGGATCCTGTATGTATACAATGTATTATATAATATATCCTGTATGTATACAATGTATTATATAATGGATCCTGTATGTATACAATGTATTATATAATGTGTCCTGTATGTATACAATGTATTATATAATGGATCCTGTATGTATACAATGTATTATATAATGGATCATGTATGTATACAATGTATTATATAATGTATCCTGTATGTATACAATGTATTATATAATGGATCCTGTATGTATACAATGTATTATATAATGTAGCCTGTATGTATACAATGTATTATATAATATATCCTGTATGTATACAATGTATTATATAATGTAGCCTGTATGTATACAATGTATTATATAATGTAGCCTGTATGTATACAATGTATTATATAATATATCCTGTATGTATACAATGTATTATATAATGTATCCTGTATGTATATAATGTTTCCATTCAGAAAAAAAAAGAAAACACAGGGTCGGGCTGCACTGTGACCTATTGCTATGATCGCCAGTCAGAGGCTATCACAATGATTAGGTTGACCGGAAATTAGGAGTCCCGGGTCCTGATCATTAGTATGATAACCAGGGCTCTTGGTGAGATTCTAGTCTCTGTGCAGTGCGCTCCCAGCACAAAGAGAGGTATGCAGATATGTGGCCACCCAGGATAAAGACCCCCTTCCATGAGGCCCCATATGTGTGTGATATCAGCGGGAAGGGATTCATGCAGTTGGAATCTCCTGATTTGGTCACTGGCTTTCCCTGGATGACATTCCTAGTTCTTCCTCACACAGATATTGATCAGCAATTGGTATGAAATTGTCATTATAGACGGGAACTCACCATGTTGTGCTCTCCGCTCCTTGAGGTAATTTGCGGGTCCCATCAGACCGATCAGTGTAAAGACATCAATGGTGACATCCAGAGCCCCCTCTTCTCCATATGTGGCTATCAGGAGCTCCTTAGTGGTGATGCAGTCTGCATTTTCTAGTCTTCCTCGGGGGATGGAAAGTTTATCTCCATTGGGGAAATCAGACAATTTGTTTTTAAATCTCTTGAAGTCACATCCTTTCAGATCCTCCAGAGAATATATGAGAAGATCCCCGGGGGTTTGTGGGACCTTTCCCAGGACACCAGGAGCTGACCCTGCAGAAAGGACAATCAGCAACCATAAATATTCATCCTGATTGGATGATTTCTGACACATGACCTCAGTTAAGTCGCTACTGGCAACCAGCAATGCTATGTAGCAATATTCCCGCTCTCTAGAGGTCTAGTGGTGACCTCCAGAGTCAGGGAGAGCTGACATTCCTCCTCAAAGTGTGTGTTGTTAGGCATGGTGGGTGCAATGTAAGTTGGAAACATGGGCGACAATCACTTTTTGGATGCAAAAAGAGATTTATTGTCTCTTAACAAGAACAGGGGGAGAGAGGGTTAGAGCCAGGACACCCTTAGGCAGAAGCAAAAGCAATTGGCAAACTCCACAGACAAAAATAGGAATAGGCAGACAGCTATACAGGTTGAGAGCCTTTAAGCTGGAATGCAGCAAACTGTATTTGTTAAACTGCGGTCTCCTATAGCAACTGAACCTTCAACAAGTCAATGTACTGTAGATCTGCACACTTAACTCACAGCATCCGGTTGTAGATCTTCTCTCACATTTCACAGTCTCTTACTGTAGATCTTCACTCACTGAGCTCCCTATCTCTCACTAGACTTCCGAGACCCCAACCTTCACTGGATTCCCTGAGCTTGTCCACTTGGTTGAGCTCCAGACCTGAAGCCCCAACTCTGCACTGCTTCTCACAATCCTGGAATGGCCTCAGACAGCCTAGCAGCCAGGTGCTCCCAGGTAGGGATCAGGCTTCTTGCCTAGCAACCGATGTCCAGGTGGCACAGAACCTGGATCAACTGACTCCTCCTGAATAAATAGGTTCTCCCAGCAGGCCATGGGGCCAAAGAAACCTTTATCAATTGGCTGGAATAACCTATCCACTCCTAACCTGAATTCACTATGTTCTTGTCATTCTAATACCACAGACAGCAATGCCACCTAATGACAGAAGGAAGAGAGGTACACCAGAACCAGGTTTAGGGAAAAAGTCAGTGTATCACTGTCACATACCTGGTGGTGGAGCCTGACTTACGCAGAGGTAACCTCTCTTGTGACCCTGATTCATGAACCCCTGATAGAGTAAACAGGAGGTCCAGGAGTGAGGATGGCACGAGTTGGTCACCAGTGACAGTTGTAGTAGCTCTTCTGGTCTTGTGCGGGTTTTGAAGAGAGGTGGTACAGGCAGGGTCAGCAACTGGCTGGCAGTGCAGTACAAGGGAGCAGGCAAAAGAGTAGTCGGGTACCGGCAGAGTTCGTCAACAGGCTGGCAGCAGGGGTACAAGGGAGCAGGCAAAAAGGAGTGGTCATTGTGGAAGCCGGGGTCAGTGCAGGCAGAGATCAGAGCAAGGTCAACACAAGCCGGGTCACAGGAACGGGTCAACAGATAAGCAGGTAGCTTCAGGAACACACACAAACACTGTAGAGCAGACAGCACTTGCTGCAGGGTGTGTTCAGCTTGCATAGGGTCGTTTGGCACCACGTCCGGCATGTGCGTGCGCACGGGAGCACGCACGCGCACACTCACGAGCAAAAAAGTGCCAACAGGTCCTTGGGCACAGGTATTCTCCTAACAATCACCCTAGCAATTAGCCAGGCTAGTTACCACCTAGCAGAACTAAGGAAAAAGGAAAGTATTCCCCATATGTCTATATGTACATTATCCTATGGAGGGATTGATATCCTGTGACAATCTCATACGATTGCCTCCATAGTAGTAAGGTACCTCTCGGATGGATGAATATTTGCTGCAAACACCTAGGGGTCTATTTAAACAAAACAGTCACCTTCATGAAAGATCCTCATAATGTGTCTCATATTTTATTTCCTATGATCATCAGCTCCATCTAGTGGCCATAGTGTCATATCTTACTGGTTGAGGTATTTCCAGACAACACTATTATGGCTGGTGTGGAGCCC
Source organism: Glandirana rugosa (assembly GCA_018402905.1). Taxonomy (NCBI): domain Eukaryota; kingdom Metazoa; phylum Chordata; class Amphibia; order Anura; family Ranidae; genus Glandirana; species Glandirana rugosa. Next base: position 85,609 of record BLSH010103118.1, read on the forward strand.
CCATAATGCATTGCATGCAGACGATGCGCACAGCTCCTCCCCATTGGGAGGGCTCCTGCTGTCTGCCCACTGTTTGTTTTGACAGATTATTTATATGGCAGGGCCACTCGGCGATGTAAGCAAGCGACCCCACCCCTTCTGACATCATCTGACATCAGAGGGGGGCGGGTCACATGCATACGTCACCGAGTGACCCCATCCTGCATCACAACATCACAACAAACCAAGCTCAGTCGGCGGAAGCCCTCCCATTGAGGAGAAGCTGTTGCGTTTTTTTTTTTCGGGTCCATCACGCACCTTGATTGATGATGGATTACAACGGGGGGACGCTTATTTTTCTATTTTAATAAAGGACTTGTCACTAATTGTCACCTGTGTTTTTTTTCTTTTTTGACACTTTTTGGTGAATTAGTAGGGGTACAATGGGGACAAGGCTACATGCCCTCAACATGGGGACAAGGTGCTTTGGGGTGGGGGGTGCAGAGCCCCCCCTGTCCCAAGGTACCCATACTCCCTATGTTGAGAGTATGTAGCCTGGTACGGTTCAGGAAGGGAGGGGCGCTCGCTCTTCCCCCCATCCTGGTCGGCCAGGCTGCATGCTCAGGTAAGGGTCTGGTTTGGATTTTAGGGGGGATCCCACGTCAATTTTTTTCAAATTTTGACGTGGAGTTCCCCTTAAAATCCAAACCAGACCTGAAGGGCCTGGTATGGACTTCGGGAAACCCCACGCAAATTTTTTCACTGATTTTTCTGTATATTGCCGGGAGCCAGCAATACATTACAGCCGCTATAATAAATGACAATTTTTCCTGTACAAATGTAATTTTGCTCTGGCTATATTCCAAACATCACCCTTTTACAGGCAGACTAAGGGGACCCCCAGGCACATTATTTAAAGGAAGATTTCATTTTTATTGTTTCACTTTAAGCATTATTAAAATCACTGCTCCTGAAAAAATGATTAATCCAAAAACTTTTTTTTACATTGATACATGTCCCCTAGGGCAGGATCCGGGTCCCCATACACTTTTTAGGGCAATAACATTGCATATAAGCCTTTAAAATTAGCACTTTTGATTTTTCATGATTGGATCCCATAGACTTTAATGGTGTTTGAATGTTCACACACATTTTTCGTCTGTTCGCATGTTCTGGTGCGAACCAAACCGGGGAGTGTTCGGCCCATCCCTACTAATCACAACAAAACTCTCTGAATGAATCAGCTATATTCAGTAAAAATTGTTGTTCCATGTAGCGCTACCCCTGCAGGAGCCGCTTAAGTATGTTCAGTCCGTTACTCTGCCTCTCAACCCCAATAGCAGCCTCAGTCCCCTCTGGCACACCTGGCAATACTGGGTTCAAGTATTATTGTGTTAGTTCCCCTTTAAATAGGACACAGTAAATAAAAACACAGGTTGAGAAAATCAATGGTATTTACTCAAGAATATATTTTATGGCAAAAAGGAATTGTAAAATGACACGTTATAGAAATCACTGGCAAATAAATGACAGCAAAATAATGATGTATAACACATTATCTTGATAGCAGTTTCAATATTCCGTACATGAGAGTGGGTACAAGAGAGCAGTGGAGTGACTACTGTATGTCAAACCACTCTCTACTATTCGCTTTCTCACAGACACCCAATATAAACAAGCAAGTGAAAGTTTACACTCAGATATAGACTGAATATTTATAGATCAACCAGTATAATTGTTATGCTAAACATGTATACCTCAATTGACTACAGGCAAACCAGTACAACTTAGATATATATCTAAGTATCTATGTATCTATATACATTCATTTAACCTGCTATGTAATGGAAGGTTCCTAAATGAATTTTGTATGCTCCAAACTGAGCAAGTATTGAAACCTACTAAGTAGGAGGAAAGCAGATGCAACCGTAGTGAATCAGTATTCCTGCATCAAAGTTCAGCAAATCTTCAGCCGGCTATTTAATTTAGATGACAGACACTCAGCATTTGACTGTAGTAGCTGCAAACAGAATTTCTCATGTAGCACACTATAAACTAACTTTGCATGAAACCTACAGCTGACAGCAATCTGGTGAAAGAGTCCTAGTGATTATATTCCAGCGTCTCCTGTTCTGTGTTAATGCTTAAATCTCTGCTAGCAATAAGTATGAGGACTTGATCTTGATGTGCACAGTACTATATAAATGGGCTTGGGCCCGCTCACCCAACCGAAGCAGTGACTGTAAGAAGTGGATCCGCTGCTTGGATGATGGTAACATTGAGGATGGGGTTGATGATGATGACACTCTAGCCCACTGGCTAATGGGTTCGACTTCCACCACCTCTTTCTTAGCGGTTCCCCCAGATCGACCGCTTTAGCTGCCCACATGGCTCAGGAACAAGCTCTGCTGGTAGCAGGGCAGGTCTCCTAGATCATCTGCTGAAGCACTGCACAGTTGCAAGCCGCAACTCAGCTAAAAGAGTACACAGGGTTTTGCTTGATCGATCACTGCTGTCCAGAGAGACTGTGCTAGGCCTCAGCCTCTGCTTAAATAGCCTCCCCCACCAGGCACTTCTTCTCCCAGAAATCTCCTCTCTCCCTCAGCCTGCTGCTTCTTAAACTCCCCTTCATTGGCTCGTGCAACAGCTCCTTCTATTGGCTTTCTTCCTGTGTCCTTAAGCACACAGCAGAGAAACATTGTAATCTGATACCTGTGTGTAGGGAGAGAGAAACCCATGCAGGGAGAGACAGGCAGAATGAAAAGATACCTGCTAAACATTCCCCCACCAAAGAGCCTTTGGTCCTCCAAAGTCTGTAACTAGAGTTGAGCGGACACCTGGATGTTCGGGTTTGGCCGAACTTCACGAAAAAGTTTGGGTCGGGTTGACCCGAACTTGACCCCGAACCCCATTGAAGTCAATGGTGATCCAAAGTTTTTGACACTAAAATGGCTGTAAAAAAATCCTGGAAAGTGCTAGAGGGCTGCAAAAGGAAGAAAAATTGGGGTAAGAGTAGGACAAGTGCCCTACAAAGAAATGGAGATAGAGAAATAACTTTAAAAAAAATTAAAATGGGAGGAGGAGGTGGATGTGGAGTAGGAGCCTAGAGGTTGACTAGGCCATGACCGTGGCAGTGTAGGTAGAAGTGGCGGTGGTGGAGAAGGAAGAGGTAGCCAACACTGTTTTTTGTTTGTTTGTTTTTTTTCTAATTGGGGTAGCCCCCAAAATATTGAGGCATATTAAAAAAAAACAAGTATACTAATGGCTGTGTGAGGCCGGTCTAAATGTCTATTCTGCACAAGGTACAGACAAGTCTTGTGGGATCCATGCCTGGTTCATTTTAATAAATGTTAGCTTGTCCACGTTGGCTAGGAGATGATTTTAGAACAATAATCTGTCCCTTACAGCACCAGCAGGAACCTCTCCCTATAGAACTAGGAGATGATTTTAGAACAATAATCTGTCCCTCTCAGGAGCAGCAGGAACCTCTCCCTATAGAACTAGGAGATGATTTTAGAACAATAATCTGTCCCTCACAGCACCAGCAGGAACCTCTCCCTATAGCACTAGGAGATGATTTTAGAACAATAATCTGTCCCTTACAGCAACAGCAGGAACCTGACCCTATAGCAGTAGGCGATGATTTTAGAACAATAATCTGTCCCTCAAAGCAGTAGTAGTAAACTCTGCCTAGTACAGTATCAGATCCTTCTGTAATGCAGGATGAGATGTTATTAGATCTGCAATCTGTCCCTCACAGCGCCGGCAGCATCCTCTCCCTACACTAACCTGAGAGCATGTGACATGCAGCACTGTGACTCCAGCCTCATATAGAGGCTGAGTCACATGATGCACTGGCCAATCACAGCCATGCCATTAGTAGGCATGGCTGTGATTGCTTCTAGGGAAAACCAGTGAAACGCTTGTTGATTGGCTGCCCTGCAGTTATTCAACATGCGGGATAAAATGCCCAAACCCAGAACCCGAACCTGGACTTTTTTTTAAATGTCCGTGTTAGGGTCCGGGTCACGGACACCTCAAAGTTCGGTACGAACCCAAACTTTACAGTTTGGGTTCGTTCAACTCTATATGTAACCTGTTACATGCTTTATATTTACAAATGGAGAAAAACAGGTTAGTGCACACAAGAAATCAAACAACTTGCATTTCATAAAAATAATTCAAACTCAAACGACTCATGTCATGACACAGAGTAGACAGAGGAACCTCTCACCAATTGTCATAGGAGGGTAGGTTATTCTGCCCACACATCACTGATACTGAAGTGTCCTGCCTTGATGTGCCAGGGGATGAGTTGGGGTTGTCCTCCACGAAATCAGTGGTGGAAGGACCAGGCGCTTCAGAGTCCTTTTGGAAGAGAGCACAACCTCCTCATAACTTTCACCCAGAGAGTCATAGGGTAGTCTTTTAGGTGGGTGAATAGCTCTTCTCTCCCTCTGTTCTTTAGGCTCTGGAGTTACAGGCACACTAGCCTCCTCTTCTTCAGTAGCCTTATCTTCCTTTTCCTACACATCAGATTCAGCTTCCTCTTGAACGATGGATAGAAAGTATTTTGGATCTGCTACCAGCATAGGAGAATGGGGGTCTTCTAACTCTTCAAAAGGTGGACATTGGGGCACAAACTCAAGAGCTTCTGACCTGAGCATCCCGCTGTCAGTCGCCTTGGGAGGAGAAGAATGGGGAGTAGTAGGCTTTGGCATTTGAGATGGCCATAACCAGCCTATTCCCACCTCTTCATCTTCACTGTCCTCATTGTCTACAGCAAGGGGTACAAGCTGGGATCTAGTCCCTGGTCGGGGTCTCTGAGAGGCTGTGGGGGTAGACTGTAAATCTGGCTGTGGCAGCACACAAACTGCTTCTGACAGAGGCAACAGATGGTGCAAAGTCTTCAATGGGCCTGTGCTCCCTACTGGCTGGATTTGAAACACTGGGAGTCTGGGTAGCTGTTTGCAAATGACATAGAGCTGTGACTCGGTCAGCCAACTTGTGCTTTCCAGGGACACCTACGTTTCTCAGCAGTACTTTGTCACCCGGTCCTGCAGCCACACACTGAGGTGAATGTTTCTTTTGTTCCTCTGTCCTCGGGCATCCCAGGCAGCTTGGGCCTGGTCATGGGTGGTCTTCAGACTCTTCTGTAGGCGGTCCACATACCCTCTGTGGGATGTTGCTGAGGTATGGTCGAAGGATGTGCCAAAGGCCAAGTCTACTGGCAGCTGGGCCTAACGTCCAAACATCAGATGATAGGGAAAGTATCCTGTGGCATCATTTGCGTTGCTGTTATTAGCATGCACGGTAGTGGCTATATGCTTGCTCCAGTGCTGCTTTTGTTCTGAAGTCAGAGTCCCAAGCATATCCAGGGGAGTTTTGTTGAATCTCTCTGGCTGGGGATTCCCTTGAGGATGGTATGGGGTGGTTCTGGATTTCTTGATGCCTAACAGGTCTAAAAGCCTCTTGATGAGAGCCCAGAAAAGAGGCCATCAATGGGATATTATACAATTTTTGTTAACTTTATTAAAGAGTTGAATGCAAAAATGTATTAATACCACCACCAGATCTAGCTAAAATAAGACAATGTTGTCTCAAGCACAATTACACATAAAGACAAGACATGAACACACCACAATCTACCAGGCTGCATAGAAATTAGCTCTCGGGATGTAGGATTGGGAATGGGGGGAGCTGATTGCCCAGTCCAACTGTACTCCCATATAGTAATCACAGAGACATAATTTCAGAGCAGGGTCGACCCAGTCCAAAAAGGCCAAGGATAGCAACAATTGGTAGGATCAATGCAGAGTAGCCTAAGTAGCAGTGATAGATGTAATCATATAGATATGTTGGCGTGCTATTACCTCTGAAATTGAATGGACATAAAAAGTCAATCATAGGTCAAGGACTGGCTGTTGTAGCAGCAAAACAACTGAGCTGTATTGCAGTGGCTATTGCTCGCAAGTACAGGATACTTGCATCAAATTGAACTCTATCCAGGGATAGTCTTGAGCCAAGCATCATCACCGCATGTGCAGGATACTTACGTGTGACTGAGTGACAGGCAGTATAACGGCATACCTCCGGTTAGGATTTCAGGGGCCGTCAGGCCAATTGGAGTGCTGTATTCAGTGGTTGTGCATGCGGGGCCGAAGATGCAGCCCAGTCCCGGCAGCAGCTTACGACCACTGCCGAGCGATCTCTGCCAAGCACTGTCTCCCGGTCACGTGATCAAAGTCAAGGTCCTGATTGGAGAATTCAGCCAGTGATATCCTGTGACACAATGGTCAGATGTACTGCACAGTGTCCCCTGTAGAAGCAATATGCAGGCCTTCAGTAGGCAATATAGAGCAAAGGGGATACCGGATGAATAGGAGTAGAATATACATTACCCTTAACAACTTGCCGACCGCCAACCGCAGGTTGACGGCGACAAGGTGGTTCGATATTGCAAACCGCATCATATGACGGCGGCTGCAAGATTGTGCACTGTGAGCGTGCGCGCGCCGCCGGAGGTGCGTTCGCATGCTCACTGTGTCCGGGGGGCCAGGGAGCGGACTCAATCTCCGCCGGCTACCCGTGATGCCTCCCCCGGAGTGGAAGAATGGAGATTCATGTATGTAAACATGGATCTCCGTTCTGTGAGAGGGGGAAGGGCGGTGATCACAGGCTTCCTCTATATGGGCAGCCCTCACACAGTTAGAACACGCCCAGGGAACACAGTTAACCCTTAGAGCGCCCCCCCAGGTTAACGCTTTCACTGCCAATGGCATTTGCACTGACCACTGTATAAATGCCAATGGTCCCAAAACAGTGTCAAAATGGTCCGACATGTCCGCCCCAATATTGCAGTACCGCTAAAAATCGCAGATCGCCGCCATTACTAGTAAAAAAAAATAAATAAATAAAAAAACCAAAAATGAATTCTCATCATTCGTAAACGCGGCAACTTTTGCGCAAACCAATCAATAAACGCTGATTGCAATTTTTTTTATCACAAATATGAGGAAGAATATAAAATCGGCCAAAACCGTTAAAAAAAATGTTTTTTTATATATTTTTTTGGATTTGTAGTTTAGCAAAAAGTAAGAAATTTGTTTTTTTTTTTTTTGCAAAATTGTCGCTCTTCTTTTGTTTATAGTGGCGATCAGAAATGACGCAGTGGTGATCAATTACCACCAAAAGAAAGCTCTATTTGTGGGAAAAAAAGGCCACAAATTTTGTTTGGGTACAACGTTGCACGACCGCACAATTGTCAGTTAAATTGACGCAGTGCCGAATCACAAAAAGTGCTCTGGTCCTAAAGTGTGAAATCCTTCCGGGGCTGAAGTGGTTAAAGGCTACGGTGCTGTTAGATGCAAGGAGACATTGTCCATAAGGTTGCTAATTGGTCCACAAGTAGACATGGGTAGGTCCCAAGAGGGCTGTTGAAGACAATTACGTCATGCTGCTGACACCTTTCGTTCGACTGGTTTGAATTTCCTCTGAGCTAACAAAAATGGGTGGGCAGGGCTCCTTAACTATAGCCAGATATGCTAATGTGATAGATTGGGAGCACTCTTAAAGGGCCAAACACCCAAACCTAATTTGACATAATGAGAATTTGAGAATTTTAATGCAAGAGGGTACAAGGCTTGCGTTTCATACAACATATACACACTAAAAATCCAAGGTGAAGGACTGTCACACTTAGAGAGCAGTTGGGAAAGAGATAGCTAAGGCTAAGTACAATGGACCCTAAGACTTGGGTCATGGGGTCAGTTAATGAAAATTAGGACACTGTGGAGAGGGAGAGGGAGACTGCATCCAGACTGCTCCAGACCAGAAAGAAGTGGTGCTATAGTGGCTCAATTTTCCAAGAAAGGGGACAGACTGAATTCATTGTTAAGGCCTAGGGGGTAAGACTACCCAGGCGATAGATCCACATTTTCTCCTTTTGTTGGAGAATCCTATCGTAGTCCCCCCTCCTGGCTGGTAAATTCAATCTGTAAATTCCTTTTGCTTTCAGGCCTCTGGGGTTGGCGTTATGATTCTTCAGAAAATGCAGAGTCACCGGTCTCTCATCATCTCTCTGAAGTATGCTCTGAACATGTTCACTAATTCTTATTTTTAGAGTTGAGGGAACCCGAACTGTAAAGTTTGGGTTCATACCAGACTTTAGTGTGTCCGTGTCCCGAACCCGGACATTTGAGAAAAAGTTTGGGTTCGGGGTTAGGGTATTTTTTTGTGCCTGTTGAATAGCTTCAGGGCAGCCAATCAACAAGCATTTCACTCGTTTGCCCTTAGAAGCCATCACAGCCATGCCTACTAATGGCATGGCTGTGATTGGCCAGTGCATCATGTGACCCAGCCTCTATATAAGCTGGAGTCACCGTGCTGCATGTCACATCATCTCATACTAGTGTAGAGAGAGGATGCTGCTGCTGCTGCTGTGAGGGACAGATTAGCTTTATAAAATCTGTTAAAAACAACGATTTATTGGTGGGTGGGTGCTAGAGGAGATTTTTGTTTGCTAAGCAAAGTGCCTCATATAAAACCTAAGCAATATTTCTGTTTGTTAGGAGGGCATTTGCAGCCATTTTTGAAAGTGCAGTGCACTTGCAACTGTTTGTGTGTCAGAGACACTACTTTAATCGTGTTCTGTTAGTTCAGTTGGCAACATTTTGGCATATTTAAATACTGCTTTTACATTGCAGTTAGACAAATTTAAATTATTTTTTTTTTGTGCAAAATATTACATTTGTGGCCAGTGAGGTATTTCTTGCACAAAATTAAAAAGTGCGTCTACATTGCTGGTTTAAAAAAAAAAATATTCTAAATACTACATTTGCAGCCAGCGGGGCATTTCTTGCACAAAAATAAAAAGTGCATCTACATTGCTGGTTTAAAAAATAAATAAAAAATAGTGCTACATAGTACATTTGCACCTTGCTGTGCATTTCTTGCACAAAATTAAAAAGTGTGTCTACATTGCTGGTTTAAAAAACAATATAAATTTGTGCTAAATAGTACATTTGCGTCCAGAATGAGGAGAGCGTCAAATAAGGGGCGTGGTCGTGGTGCTGCTGGTGTTGGTGAAGCTCCTATTGCAAGGAGAGGACGTGGTCGATCTGTGCCAGCTACACGCACAGGTGAAACACCTTCCTCAGGTAAGAGTAGCCGACAGAACCTTCACCGGTATATGGTTGGCCTGAATGCCACTCAACGAATGGTGAGGCCAGAACAAGTACAGATGATAGTAGATTGGGAGGCTGACAGTTCCTTCACATTGTCTCCCTCCCGGTCCCTTGATGAAAGCTCAGAGTTGGCACCTGAACCCCATGGCCATCTGTCTTTCACCTCAGCCCCTTGTAAATCAGCCAAGCAGTCTGAGCCCCAAGTCATGCAGCAGTCTCTAATGCTATTTGATTACTCTGCTGGTGTGCTTTCCGTGGGCCATCCACATAGCCCTGTGCCAGAAGTGGAAGACATTGAGTGCACCGATGCCAAACCACTTCTGTTTCAGGATGAGGACATGGAAACACCGCCGCATCACATCTCTGATGATGACAAAACACAGGTGCCAACTGCTGCGGCTTTCCACAGTGTGCAGACTGACAAGGAGGGCAGTGGTGAAGAGTGGGTGGAAGATGATGTGGAGGATGATGAGGTCCTAGACCCCACATGGAATGAAGGTCATGCGAGTGATGTGTGCAGTTTGGAGGAAGAGGTGGTGGTCACACAGAGGCACCAGCACAGCAAAAGAGGAAGCAGGTTGCAAAAGTGGAGCGACCGTCCCCTAGACAGTATGCCTGCTACTACCCACCGCACCCAGGGACCTAGCACACCAAAGGCAACTAAAAGGAGTTACCTGGCATGGCAGTTCTGCAGACAATGAGCTGATGACAAGACACGAGTGGCTTGCAGGCTATGCAATCAGAGCCTGAAGCGAGGCATAAATGTTCTAAACCTGAGCACAACCTGCATGACCAGGCATCTACATGCAAAGCATGAGCTGCAGTGGAATAAGCACCTCAAAATCCAAGAAAGCTCTTGGCCTCCTCCTGCTTCCTCTTCTGCTGCTGCCTCGGCCTCTTCCTCCACCTCTACAGTGACAGTGTCACCTGCCACCCAGCAAACAGACAATGTGACAGCAATGCCACCATGTCCGCCACCATCCCCAAGCATTTCCACACGGTCCCATGGAAGCTTACAGCTCTGCATCTCCCAAACACTGGAGAGAAAGAGGAAGTACCCCCCTACCCACTCGCAATCCCTGGCCCTGAATGCCAGCATTGCAAAATTCCTGGCCTTTGAAATGCTGTCATTCTGTCTGGTGGACACGGACAGTTTTAAAAACCTGATGGCGGTGTCTGTCCCACAGTACGTGGTTCCCAGCCGCCATTTCTTTTCCAGGTAAGACACCTTCCCTGCACAAACAAGTCGGGGACAAGATCAAGTGTGCACTGTGCAATGCCATCTGTGGCAAGGTCCACATAACCACTGATACGTGGACCAGTAAGCACGGGCAGGGACGCTATATCTCGCTAACTGCAAACTGGGCAAATGTAGTGGCGGGTGGGTGGATAGCAATTTGGCGTGTGTCCTTCACCAACAACTTCAGCACATCCAGGGGGAAACGACAGCAGGCTGTTTTAAAACTGTTATGTTTGGTTGTTGCCACTGAGCCTCAAGCCCAGCCTGGTGGTGTGCGATAATGGGTGAAATCTCGTAGCAGCTCTGGGCCTAGCCGGTTTGACGCACATCCCTTGCCTGGCGCATGTGCTGAATTTTGTGGTGCAGAAATTTCTAAAAAAAATGCCTGGATATGTCAGAGCTGCTGCAGAGAGTGCGGGCCGTCTTTCGGCATTCTCACCCTGCTGCTGCTCGCCTGTCTGCGCTGCAACGGAGCTTTGGCCTTCCCGCTCACCGCCTCCTATGCGACGTGCCCACAAGGTGGAACTCAACCTTGCACATGCTGGAGAGACTGTGCGAGCAGCAGCAGGCAATAGTGGAGTTTCAGCTGCAGCACGCATGGGTCAGTCGCTCTACGGAACAGCACCGCTTCACCACCAACAAGTGGGCCTCCATGCGAGACCTGTGTACCATATTGCGGTGTGTTGAGTACTCCACCAACATGGCCAGTGCCGATGATGCTGTTCTCAGCGTTACTATCCCACTTCTATGTCTCCTTGAGAAAACACTTTGGGCGATGATGGAAGAGGATGTGGCACAGGAGGAGGAGGAAGAGGGGTAATTTCCACAGTTATCAGGCCACTTATTCACAAGTGGCACGGAGGGTGAGTTCCTACACCAGCATAGGCCAGGTAAAAATTTTTCAAGCCAGTGGACAGTTCTGGAGGATGAGGGGGACGAAGATGATGAGGAGGAGGAACTGTGTTCACAGCAGGGTGGCACCCAACGCAGCTCGTTGGCATCACTGGAACGTGGCTGGGGGGATACGGAGGACACAGATGATACACCTCCCACAGAGGACAGCTTGTCTTTGCCTCTGGGCAGCCTGGCACACATGAGCGACTACATGCTGCAGTGCCTGCTCAATGATAGCCGAGTTGCCCACATTTTAACTTGTGCTGATTACTGGATGGCCACCCTGCTGGATCCCTGTTACAAGGACATTGCACCATCCTTAATTCCCTCACTGGAGCGTGATCGGAAGATGCGCGACTACAAGCGCACTCTGGTAGATGCGCTGCTTAGGGCATTCCCAAATGACACCGGGGGCTCAGTGGAAGCACAAGGCGAAGGCGGAGGAGGAAGAGGTCGCCAAGGCAGCTGTGGCACCACCAGCACCTCAGAAGGCAGGGTTAGCATGGCCGAAATGTGGAAAAGCTTTGTCAGCAGCACGCCACCAGAAATAGCACCACCAGCTGATAGGCAACGTCTTAGCAGGAGGAAGCATTTCAACAACATGGTGGAACAGTATGTGTGCATACGCCTACAGGTACTGACTGATGGGTCTGCCCCATTCAACTTATGGGTCTAAATTGGCCACATGGCCTGAGCTTGCCCTTTATGCCTTGGAGGTGCTGGCCTGCCCTGCAGCCAGTGTATTGTCTGAACGTGTGTTTAGCAAAGCAGGGGGCATTATCACAGACAAGCGCAGCCGCCTGTCCACAGCCAACGTGGACAAGCTAACGTTTATTAAAATGAACCAGGCATGGATCCCACTAGACTTGTCTGAACCTTGTGCAGAATAGACATTTAGACCAGCCTCACACAACCATTGGTATCTTTTTTTTTCAATATGTATCAATATTCTGGGGGCTACCCCAATTATAAAAAACAAACAAACAAAAAACAGTGTTGGCTACCTCCTCCTCTTCCACCGCCACTTCCACCTACACTGCCATGGTCACCGCCTCCTCAACCTCTAGGCTCCTACTCCACATCCACCTCCTCCTCCAATTTTTATTTTTTTTATGTCATTTTAAGTTATTTCCCTATCCACATTTGTTTGCAGGGCACTTGTCCTACTCTTACCCCTATTTTGCTTCCTTTTGAAGCCATTTTTGTGCCCAAAAGTCCGGGTCACCATTGACTTCAATGAGGTTTGGTGTCCGGGGTCAAGTTCGGATCGAGTTCGGTGCCAAACCCGAACGTTTTCACAAGGTTCGACTGAACCCGACGAACTCGAACATCAAGGGGTCTGCTCAACTCTAGTCCAGAGTTCATTTCAAGTGTGCTAATTGCATTTGGAATCTGTTGCTGTCAACTCTCAATATGAGATCCAAAGAGCTGTCATTATCAGTGAAACAAGCCATCATTAGGCTGAAAAAACAAAACAAACCCATCAGAGAGATAGCAAAAATATTAGGTGTGGCCAAATCAACAGTTTGGAACATCCTTAAATAGAAAGAACGCACCGGCTCAGCAACACCAAAAGACCCGGAAGATCATGGAAAACAACTGGGTGGATGACCGAAGAATTCTTTCCCTGGTGAAGAAAACACCCTTGACAACAGTTGGCCAGATCAAGAACACTTTCCAAGAGGTAGGTGTATGTGTGTCAAAGTCAACAATCAAGAGAAGACTTCACCAGAGTGAATACAGAGGGTTCACCACAAGATGTAAACCATTGGTGAGCCTCAAAAAACAGGTCAGATTAGAGTTTGCCAAACAACATCTAAAAAAGCCTTCACAGTTCTGGAACAACATCCTATGGACAGATGAGACCAAGACCAACTTGTACCAGAGTGATGGGAAGAGAAGAGTATGGAGAAGGAAAGGAACTGCTCATGATCCAACGCATACCACCTCATCTTTGAAGCATGGTGGTGGTAGTGTCATGGCGTGGGCATGTATGGCTGCCAAAGGAACTGATTCTCTTGTATTTATTGATGATGTGACTGCTGACAAAAGCAGCAGGATGAATTCTGAAGTGTTTCGGGCAATATTATCTGCTCATATTCAGCCAAATGCTTCAGAACTCATTGGACGGTGCTTCACAGTACAGATGGACAATGACCCGAAGCATACTGCGAAAGCAAAGAAATAATTTTTTAAGGGAAAGAAGTGGAATGTTATGCAATGGCCAAGTCAATCACCTGACCTGAATCCGATTGAGCATGCATTTCACTTGCTGAAGACAAAACTGAAGGGAAAATGCCCCAAGAACAAGCAGGAACTGAAGACAGTTGCAGTAGAGGCCTGGCAGAGCATCACCAGGGAAGAAACCCAGCGTCTGGTGATGTCCATGCATTCCAGACTTAAGGCTGTAATTGACTGCAAAGGATTTGCAACCAAGTATTAAAAAGTGAAAGTTTGATTTATGATTGTTAATCTGTCCCATTACTTTTAGTCCCTTAAAAAGTGGGAGGCATATATACACACTGTTGTAATTCCTACACCGTTCACCGGATTTGGATGTAAATACCCTCAAATTAAAGCTGAAAGTCTGCAGTTAAAGCACATCTTGTTCATTTCATTTCAAATCCATTGTGGTGGTGTATAGCACAAAAAAAAGTAGAATTGTGTCCATGTCCAATATTTATGGACCTGACTGTATGTAGTTCAGCAAATCTTCAGCTGGCTCTTTAATTTAGATGACAGACACTCAGCAAGTAACTGTAATATCTGCAAACAGACTTTCTCAAGTAGCGCACTATAAAACACTCACTTTCACTGCAGTGAAAGAAAGATCTCCACAGTGGCTACTGCCTTTGCATGAAACCTACAGCTGACAGCAATCTGTTGAGAGAGTTCTAGTTATTATATTCCAGTGTCTCCTGTTCTGTGTTAATGCTTAAATCTCTGCAAGCAATAAGTATGAGGAATTGGTCTTAATGTGCACAGTACTATATAGATGGGCCTAGATCCATTCACTGTACCGAAGCAGTGACTGTAAGAGGTGGATCTGCTGCTTGGATGATGGTAACAATGAGAATGGAGATGATGATGATGACATTCCAGCCTTCTGGCTCCTGGGTTTGACTTCCACCACCTCTCTTCTTGCAGTTCTCCTGGATCAATCACAGGAACAAGCTCCACTGGTAGCAGGACAGGTCTCCTGGATCATTTGCTGAAGCGCTGCACAGTTGCAAACCACCCAGCCTGTGTGAGTAGGCCACAACTAGGCTAAAAGAGCCCACAGGGTATTGCTTGATTGATTACCGCCATCCAGAAACACGGTGCTAGGCCTCAGCCTCTGCTTAAATAGCCTCTCCCACCAGGCACCTCTTCTCTCAGAAATCTCCTTTCCCCCTCAGACTGCTGCTTCTGTAAACTTCCCTTCATTGACTCCTGCAACAGCCCTTTCTATTGGCTTTCTTCCTGTGTCCTCAAGCACACAGCAGAGAAACATTGTACAGTTATAAATAATCAATGTGTAAAAAAAAAATCTGATCACTCCCCCAAAGTAGTACGGTGTTATTATGGTAACACTGTATTGCTCTGGTCACAGTGTATGAAAAAATGTAAAAAAGAAAACAAAATTTAATTAAAAAAATAAAAGAACATTTTTAAAATTGAAAAAAAAATGATTTATGTATTTATTTTAAAAATTGTGCCAATATGGAGTTGGCTCCCAACTAAATGAATTGGTAAAGAAATAAAAATGAAAAGACTTTGTGAGCTAGAATGTCCCTGTCTCTTTAAAAGTGTATTGTTGGGGGGCGTGGCCGAGCACGGACCGAGAAGAAGCTCCGTTACAGGCACAGACAATCGACCGTCGTAACCACAAGGGACACCTCCAAAGACCCAGGATTGAAGACCCACAGCCATCGTACACCGCCAGGATGATGAAACGGCTAAATGCCCTGCAGAAGCTAACAGACTTTTATCCGCCTTCAGCCTCTGCACACGGCCTGCAAGATGGCGGCGGCGGCTCCAGCTCCAGCTATGAATGCAGGGGACGCAATACAACAGCCTCTTCAGGCTAAAGGCAAAGGGAGAGCAGCAGCAGCCAGGATACCAGGTGAGCAGACACCTCCTGACAGCCCCATCATACGCAGTCCCTCTAAAAGCAAAAAGAGCAGACAGGATGGAGAGGGAGAGTCTCACACACAGACACTAGGCCCAGGACCAGGCCTGGAGCCCGCATCTAGTACTCCTCTGCTTGAGGACTTCCCATCCTCGTCACAGCCAGCATCCCTAGCGGATATAAAGAACATGTTGCTCTCCCTCTGCAGCTCTCTCCATGCAGACATGTCCCACATGATTGTAGGAGTATCACACTCTATACGTGAACTCTCTATCAGAGTCTCTCAAGCGGAAGAAAAAATTGGAGACGTATGCCACGCACATAACGATTTGATCGATTCATTCAATGACCAGGAAAACAAACTACAAAAAAATTAACGCTAAACTCGCCGATCTCGAAGACAGATCGAGACAAAATAATATTAAGTTCAGGGGCATACCTGAAAGCATCCCCGACGCATCTCTAACAGAGTTTTTACAGAAACTAATGGTAGAACTAATACCGGGCACAGACCTAAAAGATCTGGTCATTGATAGAGCGCACGGCATCCCTAAACCCTCATTTCTGACGAAAGCAGCGAGAAACAACCCCAAACTGTCAGAGAAATTCGCTGGCATTGCCCTGTGTACAGATCTATCTGCAGCAACAATCCGAAACAGAAAACAACTTCTCATCTTGACTAAAGCTTTTGGTAACTACAATATACCTTATCAATTGGGCAGACCCACAAAACTACTAATCACAAGGCAGCACAAGACTTACACTGTCTTCTCCTTAGACAAGGGAATCAAGCTCCTTAAAGAGTGGAAAATCCTCCCGTCTGAAACTGAAGGGATAAAAACCCTCCCCCCAGAATCGCCATGGACTGGTCTTGAACAAAGCAACACAAAGCAATCTTAACTTTAAGGTGTACCCTGCACACTTGAGGGCGCGCCAACCCTTCATAGGCCACTGGAATTTATGCCATGGTCTTCTTACCCCAATCCCTCTTATCCCCGATCAGGGATCAGATCCCCCACAGTTCGGCAACACGTTGTTGCGCATTTATGCTGGACTTCTTTTGCAGATTTCTTTTTACCCTATACTCACCTCTTGTAAACTCTACAATGTTCGACCCTCTGCCGAGAATAGAGTTTGACCAAACAAGAATTGCAAGTCTATTAAGATGGCAAGCCGCAAAGACATCTTTCTTTTCTCCTACACTGAACATCAAGATCAATAAAGTACCATCACAACTGCTCTATCATTGTGACCTCATATCCCAATGAACTACTAGTAACGAGATAAAGCAAACAAACTTTCCCCATGGCTCTTAGACTGATATTGTATAACGCGCGAGGACTTAATAGCCCATTTAAAAGGAGCACACTAAATAAGGAACTACACACCCTTCAAGGTGACATACTAGTCCTTCAAGAGACCCATTTCGCTAAGAACAAAATACCTCACCTTTACCTAAAAGACTACAACCATATTCACAGCATGCTCAGAGAAAAAGAAAGCTGGAGTTCTCATTGCGATAAGGTCAAATCTGAAATTTCAGCTCCTCTCGCTTCATGAAGACACTAACGAAGAGATTTCATCTTAGTGTGTAAGCTTGATGATACTGTATATACATTTGTCAATGTGTATGTTCCAAATGTCAGACAGATTGCCTTTCTAAAAAAGGCACTGAAGAAAGTTGCCACAATTCGGCAAGGATACTTGATTATCGGCGGAGACCTAAATAGAGTTGAGCGAACCCGAACTGTAAAGTTCGGGTCCGTACCAAACTTTTGCGTGTCTGTGCCCCAAACCCGAACGTTTGAGAAAAACGTTCGGGTTCTGGTATTTTATCACGCATGTCGAATAGCTGCAGGGCAGCCAATCAACAAGCGTTTCACTGGTTTTCCCTAGAAGCCATCACAGCCATGCCTACTAATGGCATGGCTGTGATTGGCCAGTGCATCATGTCACTCAGCCTCTATATGAGGCTGGAGTCACAGTGCTGCATTTCACATGCTCTCAGGTTAGTGTAGGGAGAGAATGCTGCCGGCGCTGTGAGGGACAGATTGCAGATTTAATAACTATGTAGACATTACTACTACTGCTGTGAGGGGCAGATTGCAGTGATAATAACTAGGTAGAGATTACTACACTGTGTGCAGAATTATTAGGCAAATGAGTATTTTGACCACATCATCCTCTTTATGCATGTTGTCTTACTCCAAGCTGTATAGGCTCGAAAGCCTACTACCAATTAAGCATATTAGGTGATGTGCATCTCAGTAATGAGAAGGGGTGTGGTTTAATGACATCAACACCCTATATCAGGTGTGCATAATTATTAGGCAACTTCCTTTCCTTTGGCAAAATGGGTCAAAAGAAGGACTTGACAGGCTCCGAAAAGTCAAAAATAGTGAGATATCTTGCAGAGGGATGCATCACTCTTAAAATTGCCAAGCTTCTGAAGCGTGATCATCGAACAATCAAGCGTTTCATTCAAAATAGCCAACAGGGTC
This sequence comes from Glandirana rugosa, assembly GCA_018402905.1. NCBI lineage: Eukaryota > Metazoa > Chordata > Amphibia > Anura > Ranidae > Glandirana > Glandirana rugosa. The sequence continues at coordinate 103,519 of BLSH010103118.1, forward strand.
GCAAGAAGCGTGTGGAAAAACCAAGGCGCAAAATAACTGCCCGTGAA